>CAUYPK010113293.1:0-17989 GCA_963574355.1 Loris lydekkerianus
TAAGCTTATCAGGAATATTCACAGTCGGTTTAACAGGAATAGTCACAGCTGGAAAGCATTTAAGGGCAGGTAGGGCATTGTTACCCTTGGCTCCAGGAACTTGGTTCCAGACACTAAAAACATCACACCTGTTATCAGAAACCCCCCCACCCTAAACTTACCTGCAGGCCTATTCCCCTCTGCCTGTATTTATATAGCTGTGGAAAAATAAAATTTTCAGAGCTCGATCAGATTCCTGTCCTGCTCTCATTCTTCTGTGTCTCTTGTCTCCCCCACTCTTTCGTCCCATACCCTAGGTCCCTGCTGAACTAGCTCCGCGGGCTGGGTCGGTAGAATATCATTCAGTCTTAAAAAGGAGGAGAGTTCTGACATATGCTACATCATAGATAAACCTTGAAGACATTGTACCAAGTGAAGTAAGCCAGTCACAAGAAGAAAAATACGATTCCACTTGTATCAAGTTCCCAGTGTAGTCAAATTCATAGAAAGTAGAATGGTGGTTGCCAGGGCTGGAAATGGGAGTCATTTTTTAATGGTTATTGAGTTTTAGTTAGAGAAGACGAAAATGTTCTCAGGAAGATGTATGGTGATGCTGGTTGTGTAACAATGTGAATGTACGTTGAATGTTCACTGTTTTGTTAAATGTCTTTTTGGCATCTATAAAAAGGATCATGTGAGTTTTCCCTTTTGCTCTAAAAATATGATGAATTAAATCAATAGATCACCTGGTACTGAGTCATTCTTGCATTTCTCAAATTAACCCTTAACAAGTTATGGTTTGATTCTTTCAAAGTGTTGTTGGATTCTGTTTGTTAATATTATATTCAGGATTTAGTTGAAGCCCATAAATGAAATTGTTCTCTTTCTCCCATTTCTCTTGCCCTCCTCCTCCTCCCTTCCCCTTCCACCCTTTCCCTTCTTTTTCTCCTTCCTTGATACTTACTTCCTTTTGTGTGAGGTCTTTTATGTTTTTCTCATGATTCTCTTTAATAGCTCCACTATTTTTCTCTGACTCAGCTACACCAAAATCACTAGAATATTTCTGCTATATTTCTACTTAGTCACAAAATTCTGAATGTTTTATCCTGTTAATAAATTACTCTTAATCCATTCTGAACAAACAGTATAGCCTAAGGAGAGATACTGAGCTTTTCAAACAATGCTGCTTTTGAGAATCCACATGACAGGGTTATATCACATTAACACATTTCACAATCATTTGTTAATCACCAAGCATGGGCCAGCGACTATATTAGACTTGAGGAATAAAAATATGGCTGAGATATGTCTCTTGAATCTTTGAGGGATGCAACTTCTTGTCTCAATGTGTCAAAATCTTTGGTCATTTGGTCTTTGAATCCATTGAATGCTTGAGATAACTTTTGGAATTCTAATTTGATTTTGTTTTCTATCCAGATCCTGAATTCAATTTCTGATATCTCAGCTATTTGTTTGTGCATGAGTTGATCTACTCTGATCATTCATATTGCTAGAGTTTTTCTGTTGATTTCGCCTCATAATTGTTTTTCACCATTGCCTCTGGCCATCCTCAGAGTTTGGGAGGTGTTTCTCCAAGATTAGACCCCAGCAGGATCACTCTATTGTTGCTGGATCTTTGTAGGGAGTGACCCTATGTAGTTCCTCTGGGGCTGCTTTATCTAGGGAGTTCTGGTTGTGGAAGCAGGTCCGGTGTGTGACACACCCAGATCCAGCAGCAGGGCTTGGGGTGGTGTGCACGGTTCTGGGAGTGCCTGGCGCCCACTGACTTTGGCACAGAGAACCCAAGGCTCCAGCAGTCTCTGGCCAGGAGAAGGGCTCTGGGCAGAGGCAGGGAGGGCTCCAGAGGGCACACAACTACCAGAGTCCCTGGCCAGACGAGTGGGCTAGTGTGAAGGCTGGAAGGACACAGGAGGGAGGATGCAGGGTTGTGTGGCTCCCGCAGTTCCTGGTCAGGTCACCAATTGGGGGTCGCTGCATAGCTGTTATGGAGTTCTGGGTGGTGCCAAGCCCAGGAGTTTGAGGTTGCTATGAGCTGTGACGTCCGGCACTCTACCCAGGGCAACAGCCCAAGGCTCCAGTGTGCCAAAACCGTCTCACTCTGCCCCTAAAGATTAAGGCTGTAGGGCAGTTCAGTCCCCGCCTTTAGGCTGCTCAATCACTAGGTTACTTTGTCCTGCCTGATTCTTGCTCTGAGACCCTGAGGGTGGAGCTTTCCGGGGCAGTTTTTTCACAATGGCTTCCTGCGCCCAGCTCAGTGGCTCATTTTGGGGCCCCAGACAATGCCCAAAGTTCTCCATAGTCCTGCTCAAGCTCTCCCCAAGGCAGCTCAACTGAGTGCCAAGTTTAAGAACACCAAAGCAGTTCACAGGTAAGGCCTTTCCGGTTTGCAGTCTCACTGCTGCTTGTACTCACGGTTGCTGGCGTGATTAGGTCAATCAAACACACGCAACCACTTGCCCGTTTTCCACTGTTTTTGTCCTCCTCCTGGGGTCCGGAAGACCCTTGCTGGCTTCCTGTATCCTCAAAGGGATGATCATAGGCAGATCCCACCGGCCAGAGATGCCTGGAGTCTTGTCTCCCCAGACTTGCAATGCCCACTTGCAGGGAAGCTGTTACTCGGCCACCATCTTTAATCTCTCCTCCGAGATATGTCTCTTGTTTAGCCTAGTGGTAAGATACAGACTCACTTGTGGGCCTCAGGGAAGTCTTCACAGCCAAATACTCCTGCCCCATTCTTGTTTCTTGTAATATGTGCTTCTCCACCTAAGCTAAGAATTGGCATGTGGCCTTCCATTTGGCAAAACTCCTTCTTATCCTAGTGTCATCCCTGCATCCAAAGAACTTTGTGTGATAGTTCATACTTTCTTTGGAGTCATGAAATCCTTAAATAATCTGATGAAAGGTCTGGATCTGTTGGCCACACAGAGTAGGAGTGGTAGAGTTGATGAAGGATTGAGTCATGGTGTCCAGAAACAAATTTGCCAAGTTCCCACTGAGTCCTGCGAACAGGCTCTGGGAAAACAAATGGAGAAATTAGAGCAGAGCCCTTCTGAGGAGGACTTAGAACTCCTTAGGAGGTGAAAACCTTCTGCATTGCTTATCTAGTGCAAATTTGGGTACTTGCTATCCCTCCAGTTTTTGTCTTTATGTTTGAACTGTCAACAAAAGAAGTGCCAACTCATGCCAACAGGGTCAATATTACATTTGTGTTATTTTCTTATGTTTAGACTTGCACTTGCTCTGTGTTTGTTCCAGGGAAGATTTGTAACTCCTGTCACTTTCAAATGTCCCCTGAAGTTATGTCTTGTAAGCTACTGAACTCCAGCAAGATTCTCTGCCAAACCTAGTACAGACTTGGGCTCTCTTGAGCTGTGGAAACCAGAGGTGCCATCTGCCTCCCTTACAATGACAGTGAATAACTTATGAATGGAGCTGATTATTTTAGTTTCTATAACTTTTTGTTCTTTAGAACAAGGAAGTTTTCTACTTGGAATTTACATCTGTAAGGAACTTACCTGTATTTCATACTGAGTTTCTTTTCCTATGAGTGGAAATTCTGAACTGAAAAATAAATCAGCTAATTCCACACACAATTCTGTAACAGTCTACTACATATTCTAGGCAAAATGCAATGCTAGAATGCCATTCAAATTCTTCACCGGAGGATTAGCTACAACAGCCAGAGACTAATGTGGTTTTCAGAATACTTAAGTTTAGTGTAATTATAACTGTACATAAACTGATGGTTCATGACCTCTCAAATTATACATCTGCATTTAATTTTATGTTGAAATGTTTTTAAATCCTCAGAAAATGATGTTACCCAATGTTTCTGGCTCACTAAATGTTCTATTTTTAAAAATTCTTAATCAAAGGCAAAGATCCATCCAACACCTTCATGTAAAATTTGATGAGTGAGAGATAAATGTCTTGTAATGTAAATACATTAGGCTGAAGGAATTCAGAACGAATATTTGCTTCAACGTAATTAATAGCCCACCAAGATAATCATTGCTGTTTTGTCTTTCTTCTAAGAAAGGCTATAAGACAAAAAATGGATTGACCTAAAATAGTATAACAAAGTCGTGGTATGAGTGGACAGTCTAGGTTGCCAATCCTGTCACCAATCCCGTCATCACTCTCCAACTCTGTTACCTAACTTACTGCTTAGCATCCTGTTACCTAACTTACTGCTTAGCATCCTGACCAAAAAGGATCCTATTGGAGTCAGAAATTCAACCAAGCATATTGCCACTGGGTGGCACAATTGGAAGTCTGTAGAGAGGTCTGAGCTTGAAAAGGGCCTTTTTCCCTCTGTCCAAAAGACTGGGATTTATAAACACTAAAGCTGCTGCTCATTGTGATTGCTTTTTCTTCAGGACTGTTTATAAAAGTGAGGAAGTCTGTGGCCTTTCAAAGAGTGTGGATTTCACATTGGAAGTCTTTGTGTTGTTATTCCATATGAAGTTAACTGGAGTATTTTTTAGGTTTGTCTTCTTTTTGATCTCATGAATCCAAACAGTGTAGCAAGAGGCAGATTTTGCACGTAGTTTTATGAGGTTGGGGACAGAAAATGCCTACAGCCTTTGTGTTCTGGCTTTATTCCTTATTCCTGGAGCTCCAGTATGGTAGGCACCAGCCACGTGTTGCTATTTAAATTTAAATGAATTAGACTGAATACATTAAAAATTCAAACCCTCAGTCACAGTAGCCACATTTGAATTGCTTAATAGCCCAATGTGGCCAGTAGCTACTGTAATGCACAATGCATATATAGACCATCTCCATCATCACAGAAAGTTCTATCAGGCAGGGCTGCTAATATCCTTTACTTATTGTCCTCAAAACAATACACAAATACTGGATGTTTTCTGCTCAGGTTAACTTAAAGATTTTGGGAGGTGTTATTGATTTGCATTGTTTCTGCATTTTGAACTAATAAACATTTGCTTAACATTTACCCTATATTGCATAGAGATATTTTGCAATCCTATAATGTGTTACCAAAGTTCAGGACTTACGGTAAACTAATATAGACGTTGGATAACACATTTTATTGACATCAAAATACCTTAAAAATGAATTTGCCTATTGCACATTAAGAATCAGCGCAGAATCTAGATGCTTTAGAAAGATATCAAGGAAATGTAATGAGCAGACCTTAGTGATCTGTTGGAGGAGAGGGAAGAGGAATGAGGATAGAGCCTGGGTTTTGTGGGGCGAGGGTAGTGACCAAAAAAAGAGTGGATGAATGGGGACATAGGTTCATTGGAAGGAAGAGGGAGGTGGTGGAATTCAACTGTGATGCCTCCTTGGCAGATGTCCATCAGGATTTGGAGCTGAGCTAAAGCGTGGACTTGGGGAGATGTTGAGAGATGAGACCTCTTCAGAAGGGAGTATAGTGTGGGAAGGGAAGAGGCCTCAGGATGAATTCTTGAGAAACTAAGAAGATGGGCAGTGAAAAAAATAATCTGTGGCCAGAGGCATAGAAAGACAATCAAGAATTTATGTTCTCAAGGAAGCCAAGGGAGGAGTAAGTTGCAGGAAGGAAGTGGAGGAACAGGAGGTGGGTGCAACATTTGTAAGCTACAGAGCAACCCTTCCTAATACCTGATTGTCCTTCCTCCATCTTCTAGCCCCCAAACTTCTCTGTGTTAACTTCAAATATATCCTCAGCCTCCCTAAACAATGTGAAGGAAAACTTAAAAAAAAAAAAGCTAGAAAAAAAAAATTCAATTCAGAATCTATATTACTCAGATTTTGATAATTAAATGGAATTATTCAGTCATTCCTAATCTCTCCAAGTTATTTTTATGTAACATGTAGCCTTTTTTTATTTCATTAACCATATCATTCTTTATTCCGATTTTTAAAGTTTTTTTTTTCAACTTAGGCGTTTCATTTCAGTTTTGCAGGGAGGCCTGCTCACCTTCACAACCTTTGACTCTCCATCACCCCCTGGGGAGTGCTTGAGTGAGGCTTCCCACCTTCCCCAGTGTGATGCTGCCTCAGAAGTTGTGACTCTCATTGAAGAGACCACATTTACATGCTTGCTGAATATGCTTAAGGAGATAATTTGCTCGTCTAATGTTTGTGGCAATGTTCAGAAGTTTTGATTTCATGTTGTCAAACAACTTGGTGAAACCAACTGAAATTTTCAGGCAATTGTATCCTTTTTTTCCACAGAGTATATGTATGTCCATCTTTAGGTGGCTGGTGTTGGGTATGCAATAGACAGAATCAATCCCACAGTGAGTGCACTTGTTTTATATGCTGACCCCTGTGCTTAGCACCTAGGGTGCAGAGATGTATCCAAGACATCACCCCTGCAAGATGTATGGGTACTAGTCTGATTATTTTATAGAGTTATCTCATCTTTCTCTAGGACAGTGGTTATCACACTTGCCTGGATATTAAACTCTCATGAAGAACTTTTAAAAAATACCAACACTCAGGGCTGAAGCCTTAAATAGTGGTTCTCAAAGTGTGGTCCACAGATAAACATAATTAGCATAACCTTGGAGCTTGTTAGATGCAGGTTCTCGGGTCAACCCTGGGGCCCACTGACTCAGAGACTGTGTCAGGGGTTCAGCAATCTGTTTTTTTTTTTTTTTTTTTTTTGAGCCCACTTCTTGTGCTCGGTAGAGTGCTGTTGCATCACAGCTCACAGCAACCTCAAACTCTTGGGCTTAAGTGATTCTCTTGCCTCAGCCTCCTGAGTAGCTGGGGATACAGGCGTCCGCCACAACGCCTGTTTTTTGTTGCAGTTGGGCTGGGTTTGGCCCGGGCTGGGTTTGAACCTGCCAACTTTGGTGTTTATGTGGCTGCTGCTGTAACCACTGTGCTATGGGCACCAAGCCCAGCAATCTGTGTTTTAACAAGTTCTTCAGTGATTCAGACATACACATGAAATTTGAGAGCCACTGCTCTAAAGATGCTGATTTAATTGGTCAAACAGTACAGCGTAAGTTTTGGTCTTTTTAAAGGCTCTCCAGGTGATTCTAACATGTAGACAGATTTGGGAATCACTGCTGGAGGAGAAAAGTTGCTAAAACTTTTCTTTTGCCTGGAAACTGTTCAGGTAGTATGGCATTAGGGAACTTAGTTGCTTTAGCCATCCTTGATGGTGGTCACTTTATCTGAAAGGCATTTTCACACTTTTCAAGTACATGAGGGGAAGACTCCCCTCACTCTAAACTGGTGTGTGTGGGAGCAAAATTTAGAACTGACCAGAACTCAATGGGAAATAATCCCTAAACTGAGATAGACCAGTGCTGCTCAAATGCTAATGTTCATACAGATCACCTGGAGATCTTGTTAAATGCAGATTCTGGGCTTGACCTGAGATTTTCTATTTTCAACAAGCTCTCAGGTGATGCTGATGCCCTTGGCTCTGGGACTTTGGGTAGTGAGTTAGAAATTAAGACTCAGGTCTAACCCTAGACAGACTGAATCAGGATCTACATTTTAATAAAATCCCAGGCCTTTAGCGGTACTCTGTAGTCTAGAAAAAGAGAGCATTCTGATTTCTAGAATAGTGATTTTTAACCTGTGTGCCATGAAAGTTTTTAAAGATTGTTAAATTAATTTCAAAAGACGTTCAAAGCACAGTAAGTATATTCTTTTTTTTTTTTTAACTCTTTTTTTGATCGACATAATTTAAATGTACTATAGAAGTTTAACTATAGGTTCAAGTGTACTGTGAGATAAAAATGGTTGAAAAACACTAAGGTAGAGCTTTGATATTTTGATTAGGAGTTTTTAATTGAAGCTGCTTTAGAAAATAATAAGTGTTTGGGTTGGAAATTTGTTTAAATAGAGAGACAACTTTTTTTTTTTTTTTGAGATAGAGCCTCAAGCTGTCGACCTGGATGGAGTGCTGTAGTGTCACAGCTCACAGCAACTTCTAACTCCTCGGCTTAAGCGATTCTCTTGCCTCAGCCTTCCAAGTAGTTTGGACTACAGGCACCTGCCACAATACCTGGACGTTTTCTGGTTGTAGTTATTGTTGTTTGGCAGGCCCGGGCTGGATTTGAACCTGTCAGCTCTGGTGTATATGGCTGGTGTCTTAGTCTCTTGAGCTACTATAGATGCCTAGCCACTTTTTTTTTTTTCTTTTTGGAGACATAGTCTCACTCAGTCATCCTCAGTAGGGTGCCATGTCATCATCACTCACAGCAACCTTGAACTCTTGGTCTCAAGTGATCCTTTTGCCTGAGTTTTTCTTTTCTTTCTTTCTTTCTTTCTTTCTTTCTTTCTTTCTTTCTTTCTTTTTTTTTTTTGTAGAGATGGGGGTCTTACTCTTTCTCAGGCTGGTCTTGAACTTCCAAACTCAAGCAATCCACCCACCTCGATCTCCCAGAGTGCTAGGATTACAGGTGTGAGCCACTCTGCCCAGTTAGGGAGACAATTTGTATGACATGCATCCTTAGAAAATTTAATTTCTTTAATAATAAATGTAGTGTATTATTTAAGCTAAAAGTCATGAAGTATGAAATTTTAGTCTCCATACATACCATATTATGTAATATTAATCCTCTAGTTTTGAAGCAGCTAATAAAAAGCAGCTTATTTCACATCAGATTAAGTATTTCGTTAATAATTTGAGGAGGTTTGGAGATTGATTTTTAGTTCTACTGAGAAGAAATACCAATAGCAAATTATTTTTAAAAAGAAACATTTATGTAATTCTCTTTAGTGAATATCACATGTTATAAATGAAGAGTTCGTACATATTCAGGCTAAAATGCACAATGAACTAAATGTGTTTTTGTTGTGTTTACTGTTTAAAAATCAAACTATATGGAATATAATTACCTAAATTGTAGGATTATAATATGATAAATTCATAGGATTTAGAGCTGGGAGAGATCTTAGATTTTGAATCCAATCTCTTCATTGTATAGATGAGGGAAGTGAAAGCCAGAAAGTTTTTGTACATCTTCCAAAATCCCAGAGAGCAGGATTTGGAGCATGATGGGCTGGGGCCAGGAAGGGCAGGGAGGGCCTTGGAAGTCCTGCTCAGGAGCTTGTTGGGCCCCAGGAGTGCCGCCTCTCACTTTCCATGGAGAGCTAGCCCTCTCTCCAGCACGGAAAACAGGCTGTAAAGCCTCACTTTTAAAGACCAGTGTGGAAAATCACTTTAGGAGAACTGAAAACCACATCTGTTTGCCTTTGGACCCACAAGAATTACAGAAATCACCTCTTCTTTGTCCCCCAGTTATGGTGCTTAAATTACTGCAAAAATTAAACTTGAAAGAAAGGGAATGCTATTTCACAAGATGATGGTAGAATACAGAGCTATTCTCCCACCTTCCCCCACCAGTTGCTTTTTAAATATTCAGAGCATAGTTCTAAATTGCTAGTCCTCGTCGTCCTAAAATTAATTGCGGCTTGTGTAATTCCAAATGTTTGTACGATATATGTTTAGTAAGCAGGTCTATTATTTATTTGAGTAAGTGTTATTGGATCTTGAAAATGTAATAGTTGACTGGCTCAATCCATCCACATAATTTTTGAGGCTAGTCAAAAATGTGGGCCTTCACTTACATGTTGGCACAGTTAACTAAAACCCAGTGGAAAAACAAAGTAACATAAAATTACAGTTTCATTTTACTACAAGAAAAAAAGCAATAAAACATTTTTTTTTTTAATTCTATAACAATAAATCAAGAGGGAGGAATTAGCTAGGCTTTATCTAGTTATCACTAAAGCATTTTAATGTAGAGAGAATTCTTCTTTGATTTCCAAACTTTGCCATATGTAAAAATACACAAACACCTAATAAAGTGTATGTGCCTTCTGATTAGGTTGTTCGATACAAATATTTGCATGGTTGTTGAAGATGAATAGGAATTGTATATTGTGTTAGAACTTCAATAAGCCATAAAAGAATAGAATTAATGTAAATACCTAGTTTTGCTTCCTTGAGGCCAATTTCTTGCTTTCTAAAACCTTTGGATATGATCCAAAATATACACACATACATACATATTTAACTTAATGTTATTGCAAATAAGAATTTGAGTAATGTGGACCTGGATAATGTCAACTGAACTTATATTTTTTGCACAAGTGTTCACAAATAAAATTTAAATATATGCAAAGAAAAACACATTTAATTTACATTGGCCATAAAAGTGAAATAAAATAAATCTAGTTTTAGAATAAAAATCAGACAATCTTGTTAATAAGAGAATAAATAGCTCAAAAGAACAGCTGCTTTTTAATGATTCCAATATTGGCCTTCAAAATGGTATAATGTAGCTCAAATGTATAAGTTAAATGTATAAGTTAAATAGTGTTATTACAGGACTTAATGATAGTAAGAATAAACATAATGCTTCATCCTGTTTTCTTTATCTAAGAGTCTTCTCTTAAAGATGTGAGCCTGGTCTTAGGGGGAAAAAACATAAATGAAGGGCCTAAAATTTTTTGTGTGTGAACAGGACATAGAAACAGATCCTGGTTTAACTAAGCATCAAATTATTAGTTAGAGGAAGACTTATAAGAAAAGAAAATGAGTGAGTATATTTAACTTCATCCCAATAAGAGACTCAGAGCACAAGAAGATATCCAAAAAATCCATCTAAGAAGTGTGTAGAAAATGCTCAACTTCACAAGTAAGCAAAGAAATGACCATTTACATAAGATTTAAAAAATTTTTTTTTTCAAAAATGGTATCATTCTTTTCTACAACTTGCTTTTTTTTTGATACAGAGTTTCACTATATCACCCTCCATAGAGTGCTGTACTGTCACAGCTCACAGCAACCTCAAACTCTTGGGCTTAACCAATTCTCTTGCTTCAGCCTCTCAAATAGCTGGGGTCTACTGGCACCCGCCACAATGCCCGGCTATTTTCTGTTGCAGTTGTCATTGTTGTTTAGCTGGCCCAGGCTGAGTTTGAACCCTCCAGCCTAGGTGTATGTGGCTGGTGCTGTAACCACTGTGCTAATGGGCACCGAGCATACAACTTGCTTTTATTTTGTCATTCTGCTGTTGATAGCAATCTAGGTTAATTTCAGTTTTTCAGTATTACAATAGATGCCACAGGGAATATGCTTGAGTGTCTTTGTGCTACCTCTGAGAAAGCCAGACACTTGCAGGCTCTAGCTGTGGTCAGCCAAATGGTCATTAATTGTACCATTTGGTGCTCATGCTTATAGTAGGAAGAAGCCCACCAACTCTCTGCCTGAACACTAGCTGTTAACAGTAATCATCTACTAAGAGCTCTTACCTGCCTGCTGTGTTACTTGTTTACACATACCCGTTTTACAGATGAGGAAACTGAGATTTGGAAGGGTTAGTAACAGGTGGGTGGGCCATCACATGGCTCAGAAGTATCTGACTGCAGACTCTCCACCAATTTTCTACTGCACCATTCCAGCTGCTTTTTAAGGTTTCGGCCCTGTCCTAAGTGGATTGGTCTCCTCCAGGGCAGATTCCCAAATCAAAAGACTTTATTGCTCATAATGGCACAAGATTCTACGCAGTAGATGAAAAAAAAAAGTTTGTTTCAGACCATGCAGATAGAATTTTATAGACATGAAAAGATATTCATTCACAAAGACATGTGAAATGTGAGAATGGGGAGATATCCAATAGACTTTTTGGCTGACTCACTTTTGCAGTAGAGATAGCTGAGCTTGCCTGTGCACATAAGTTACACTTGTGCTTTCTCTTTAAACTTTAGTCTTTGCTGTTAAATTCAAAACAGTGTTAGAAAAGTGAACCTTCAGCAGATACTGAAAAGGATGTCAGATGCCTTTGCTCCTCTTCCAGTGCTTCTTGGCCACAGCAGGTGTTATTCACAATGTGACACTTTCACACTCAGCCAGTGCTGTGGTTTCATTGTGCCACTCCATCATTCCTGTTGAAACTTCATCCTTTTTTAGAGGGTTGCACTGTTACCCATGGTACACTGTAACCTCCACCTCCTGGGCTCAAGCGATCCTCCTGCCTCAGCCTCCTGAGTAGCGAGGACCACAGGAGTGCACCACTATGCTCAGCCCCATTGTGGTAGTATTAAGAGGTGGGGTCTTATGTTGTGATTAGACCATGAGAGCTCCTAAGGAATGGATCAAGGCTTGCATGGCTGAGTTTACCCCTTCCGTTCCTCCCACCATGTGAGGACACAGAACACATTCCCTCTGGAAGATGCAGCAATAAGATCCCCCTCACCAGACACTGCACCTGTCAATGCCTTGATCTTGGACTTCCCAGCTTCCAGAACTGTAACAAACACATTTCTGTTCTTTACAAATTATCCAGTGTAAGATATTTTATTTTATTTTTTGTGTGTGGGAGTACCTATTATGTGTTAGAGAGGAAACTTAAATACATAAATTTTCTTGCAAACTTATCAGAACTTGAAAATTATACTCTTTAAATCTCCATGACAAATGAAGTGGAATGTATAATAGTAACTAAAAAATAAATTCTATATATCACAAATGAAAGCAGGAAAGCAGAGAGAAGTACTTTCAGAATAAGCTGGCACAAAGGTCATGGCTCCCATCAGGTATTTTATTAATATTATAGCAGCACAAACTGGCTAAGGCAGCCATTTTGTGACATAGCTTCAGATTTCCTTCTCAAGCTGGCATTTCAGGTGGCCATTACAAATCAATTGACTTGGCTGAGAACTGGAATCTGTCATCTCTAGATGATTTAAATTCTCTCGACACATATTTAAGGGCCATGGACCTTGCATTGTGCTGGGTCCCCCAGGTTCAGCTGTGAATATTATAAGGCCCTGATCTTCAGGAGCTGACTGAGTAAGGAGGAAGATGGACAGGGACTAAATATCTTATTCTAACTCTGTTGCCAAGCGCACAAAAAAGAGCAGGGGCCACAAGAGACGTCATGGGGAGACTTTATCTTAAACTGAACAATGTAGGAGTTGAATGATGTGCAGCATGGGCACAGGTGACAGCCTCACTTTACAGAGGGTAGAAAACTGTGGTGCGGAGAGGTGAAGTAACTTATTCAAGTTAGTAAGCGGGGGTGGGGGGATGGGGGGAGGGGCTAGACTCAGACCCAAGTGGTCTGGTTCTGGTGTCTATGCCCAAATGACGATGGCTCTCTTTCCCCTCCAGTAGCATACAAACCTGTCCTTCTCTCACCAGGTGCCCAGCACAATCCCTCTAGGCCCAGTCCCAACAACTCCTGGGCAAATTCTCTCCTGCTCATTGCAGGAATCATACCAGGACCTGGGTCTTCATCCAGGTATAAGGCCTACTAGGTCTTCCAGTATCTGTAGTTAGTTGAGACCTTTTATGTTTGCTCCTTATGGTTAATTTTATGTGTCACCTTGGCTGGGCCATGGGTGCCCAAATATTTGATCAAACATTATTCTGGGTGTTTTTGAATGAGATTAACATTTAAGTGGTAGATTATGGGTAAAATTAGTTTTGTCTCCCATAATGGAGGTGGGCCTTATCCAATCCAATCAGTTAAAGGTCTGAATAGTACAAAAAACCAAAACCAAAAACAAAAACAACTTCCCCCAGTCAAGACAAAAATCTACAGTGACTGTCTGAGAGCATCAGCTATCTTGGGTCTTTAACCTGCTGGTTTACCCTGCAGACTTTGAACTTGTCATCCCCCATAATTATATGAGCCATTATTTATTTCTAATAATAAATCTCATTTTCTGTATGCGCACATACTATTATTAGTTCTATTCCTCTGGAAAGCCCTGGCTTATATACCCCTGTATCCTTAGCATTTGGCTGCAGGTGTCCTCAAACTTTTTAAACAGGGGGCCAGTTCACTGTCCCTCAGACCATTGGAGGGCCGGACTATAGTTTAAAAAAAACCCAAAACTATGAAAAAATTCCTGTGCACACTGCACATATCTTATTTTGAAGTAAAAAAACAAAACAGGAACAAATACAATCACACCGCCTCTGTGGCCTGTGGGCCATAGTTTGAGGACCCTGGCTTAGAGTATGGGCTTAATAAAGGAGTGGAATTAACAGGACTGGGACACCTGTCCACAGAGTATAGCCTTGGGCCTTCCTCTTTTCTCTTGGTCCCATCACTCATGCCCAGCTGGTTTGGCTGGCTTTCTAGCCCATGCTTCTAATTTATGCCCACTTCCTCTGTTAGGATAGAGGCTTGACTGGGACTCAGGCTTCTTGCTGAAATCCTGCTTAATCCTCACTGGCTTCCCAGTTGGAGACCCTGGCTGTTGTTGCCCTCATCACTGAGCTGCCTGACTTGATTTTGCCAACGCAGCAGAGGCCACCTACCAGCTCTCACCCCCCAGGCTGGCTCCTTTTGGGTTCCTATGTTCCTTGCTAAGAAAAGCTCAGGTTTCCTTTATAAGGAAAAGATGTTTGGATTTTGTCCCAAAGGTCTACTCCCTCCCTTGCCATTTCCAGGCCTAGCCATATTTCTGGGTGATACCTTCTGGCTCTGCGGGGGCCTCTTTGGTCCTGGCTTTCTCCTTTCCTCCTCTCATTCCTGCCACTGCATCTCAGCAGGCCTGACGTGAAATCATGGAAAGGGTGGGATGGACATGTGCCTGACCATTAAGAGGGCAGGAGATAGGGCTATAATGAGGCTCAAAACTAGGGCTTGGGTGTCCAGAGAAAGGAGAGAATACATTCTATTGGAGGAGGGAGAAGGGCTGGGCTTTGGAGTTGAGCAAGATTTCAGCAGGAGGAGCGAGACATTAGAGGATGAACACAGATGCCCAAAGTGTGGTATGAGGTCCAGAGCAGCCAAGAATGCAAGGCTGGAGATGGGGGTCCTTGGGGGTAAAGAAAGAACTGGGAGTGTGGTGGGGAGTAGACTGGAGAGAATGGGGGCAAATCATTTAGGGCAAATACTTACTCAGAATGAACAAAGGAAGTGTTCCTTTGGCACTTGTCCAAAGTCACTTCTGTAAAATAATCGTAGTGAGGTACCTTGTCTGAGAGTTTATAATACCAACATTTTTATAGGTATTTGATGCCTGCTTAGTGTACGAGCTCCTGTCTGAGAACCTGGAGAAGCAGATTCTAGTCCTGGCTGGACTGTTAAATAGCTGAAAGAGCTTTGGAGGTCTCAGATCTCTCATTTGGGAGAAAGGGCTGGGTGGAGTGGACTAGACAAGGGCTAACATTATTTTCAGCTATGAAATTTTGAGAGTTTGACATCAATCTTGCTCCCAAGAGCAATTACAAAAGCAGAGTGATGTATTTGTCTCTATTAATGTCTGTGTAAAGATTTTTAAATTATAAAATTCAAACATGTTCATATGTTTACCCACTTGTTAAGATCTTGATTCACTTGCTCAATCAATTCCTTTCCCCTCCATTTTTTTGGTTAGATTATTTTAAACACTGACAGTGGGCAGTGTCTTTGGCTCAGTGGGCAGGGTGCCGGCCCCATATATTGAGGTTGGTGGGTTCAAACCCGGCCCCAGCTAAACTACAACAAAAAATAGCTGGGCGTTGTGGTGAGCACCTGTAGTCCCAGCTACTTGGGAGACTGAGGCAAGAGAATCGCCTAAGCCCAGGAGTTGGAGGTTGCTGTGAGCTGTATGACATCATAGCACTCTACCGTGGGGGATAAAGTGAAACTCTGTCTCTACAAAAAACGAAACAAAACACTGACAGCATGTCATTTTTCCTCTACATGCTTCAGTATTCCAGAATAGACAGACATAAAAAAATTATAAGTCATTGTTACTCTTGACTAGAACTTTGTACCCAATATGCAGATCATCATCAGATTTTCTCAGTTGTCTCAAGAATGTCTGCTTATAGTTATAAATTGTAACTGGGACATTTGGTCATTATATCTCTTTAATCTCTTTTGAAGATTGTATATTTTAAATGCAAAAGTGTTTTTGTGAAACCAGGGAGGGTGAACCTCAGCCACATTTGAGGAGACCATGCATTGCGACCCAGTGCCCTTGGGTTGGCTCCCAGCTAAGGGAGGCAGGTACTGCTTTTGTCCCTCAATTCCTTTCTCATGGACTCTTGAGCACTTCAGACCTATTTTCAAAGAAAGTTGCTGAACTTTGGCCATGGCCAGAACTACAACCAATGGGAAATGGGCAGTTAAAACCCTGTGCAGTGCTTTGAAAATATGTCCCCCAATGTCCCCTCATCATTTTTCCTGTGGAACATTGATCAGGAACAGACCTATGGAGATGTCCTCTTTTCATCAATTTAAAAAGTTTTGTGTCCTATAGAATGTACTTCATATTCTATCCCAGGAAATTACTGTAACCACTGATATACTTGGTCTCTTTAATATTCTCAAGTTTCCTGCTGACTCTGATTTAATTCCATGCTAAAGCACCTTCCTTAGTCAGGAGCCCTGGGAGCTGGTTCTGGCTCCATCAATGGAGCCATCAAGGATGGTGTAGTCCTAGGGAGAGGTATGGTGCTTCTCTGGTCTTCTGCTGCTTATAATTGAAGACCCTGACTGGCTCATGGGTAACTGATCAGCAAGAGCATCCCATGGTAGGCACTGTCTCTGCTGTGGGCATCCTTTCCCTCTCAGAGACAATATTCCTGCTCCTGTGGCCCTTCCCCATGGGGCCTTGGTACTTCCATCTTAGCTGTTAGGACAATCGCTTCTACCTCCTTCCAAGCCAGTCCTTGGAAGGGCCCTGTGCATTGTACCCCATTGTTCCTCTACCTTACCTAGAGACTGTCTTTTGAGTTGAAAAAGACCTAACTAGTGAATTCACCCTCTAAGGCAGTGGTTCTCAACCTACAGATTGCAACCCCTTTGGGGGTCGAATGACCCTTTCACAGGGGTCGCCTAAGACCATCCTGCATATCAGATATTTACATTACGATTCATAACAGTAGCAAAATTGCAGTTATAAAGTAGCAATGAAAATAATTTTATGGCTGGGGGTCACCACAACATGAGGAACTGTATTGAAGGGTCACAGCATTAGGAACATTGAGAACCACTGCTCTAAGGCATAATGAACTGTTACCAACTTAATGTATTTCTCCTTTGGGGTCATTTTCATTTTAGTAGAAGAAATAATTTAGCTAATTGATAGAAAAGTAGAATTTTAGCTGTTAGCATCTAGTTGGCTTACAAGGGCCTTCCTGGTGGCCCTCATATCATAAGCCAAAGGGAGCCTCTTATTCTGCTCGTGGATGGTGGGGTTTGAGGGCAGCCAATGAAAGCATCTTTGTGAGAGAATGAAATAGCCAGCATATCTACTAGAATCTCACAGAGGGGGAGCGCACGGGGTTGGAGCTGCAAGAAAAGTGGCATGAGCTGCTGGGCTCACAGACAAGAGCCATGCAGCCAGAGGGCAGCAGCATGGTGGCACGGGGGCCACATGCACCCAGACAGTCTGGCATGGAAAAGAGGACGGAAGTGGGCAGAGGGAAGAAATATGGCAGTTGAGTCTGTACAGACTTATATTCAAGGGAACTTGGGCAAGTCATTCAGCCACATTAAGCCTTTTTCATATATAGAAATGGAAATGGTAAAAACACCTCGCTCATGAGATTATCATGTAGCCTAAATGAGATGATTAACGTGAAAATGCTTGGTAAAAAGTAAGTCTAGACTTCATCTCCAGAAATTCTGGGTGGGTCCCAAGTATTGGTATTTTGTTTTCTTTAAAGCTCCTTAAGTGGTGGTGCCTATAGCTCAGTAGGTGGGGTGCTGGCCACATGCACCCAGGCTGGAGGGTTCAAACCCGGCTGGGCCAGCTAAACAACGACAACTGCAAAAAAAAAAAAAAAAAAAGCCAGCAGGTGCCTGTAGCCCCAGCTACTTAGGAGGCCAAGGCAAGAGAATCACTTAAGCCCAAGAGTTGGAGGTGGTTGTGAGCTGGGACTCTAGGGCACTCTACCACCCAGGGTGACAGAGTGAAACTCTGTCTCAAAAAAAAAAAAAAAAAAAAAAAAAAGTGAGGGAGAAAAATAAAAAAGAAAATAAAAAAGCACCACAAGCCATTTGAACAATGGGGTTTATAATGGTTGTGATAAAATATTTTAATTCCCTTTACA
>CAUYPK010113298.1:0-37094 GCA_963574355.1 Loris lydekkerianus
TCTTAGGTTGCCTGCTCTTGCAGTTTCAGTCTTACCCGTCATGGGGATACAAACATCAATGGTTTGGTCCCTGTCTTAGGTTGACTGAATGCAGAGTGATCTTACCCGTCTTTGGGTACTATGAATGTAATCCACCATGCATTAATTTCTGTTTTTGTTGCCATTATTCCACATTTGAAGAACTCAAACTAAATATTCTGGTATAGGTGAGATTAGATTTGAGGATAATGGGATTGTTCGGTGTAAATAATTCATTGAAGGAAAATGAATGAGAAAATGGCATTGTCTAATGAGCAGACTTTAAGGAAATAACTAAATTTTTTTCAAGTCAAATCTAATCTGCCTTACAAAGGGGATTGCTTTCTGAAACTTAAAGATTTAGTTGTTACAAGAGAAATAATTCCTTATCTTGATTATCAGATAATTACATTGTCTGATTTAGAATGTGATTACATTAATGCTAGATCATGTTGCTCAAAATTAAACAAGGTAAGATATTTCTTTGCTCATTTTCTGGCATCGATGTCAGTTCTTCATTTTCCATATGAGGGATTATTGTAAATAACCAACAGATGTATTTTTGATTTTTAGAGTGAAAGTTACCTCTTTGGTGTTGGTAGAATTACTGTGTTTGCAATATTTATTTATTTATTTTGAGACAGTCTCACTATGTCGCCCTTGGTAGAGTGCCGTGACACCATAGCTCATTGCAACCTCAAACTTTTGGGCTTAAATGATTCTCTTGTGTCAGCCTCCCAATAGCTGGAATTACAGGTGCCTGCCACAACACCCAGCTATTTTTTTGTTGTAGTTGTCATTATTGTTTGGAGGGCCCGGGCTGGATTCGAACCTGTCAGTTCTGGTGTATATGGCTGGCGCCCTCACTGCTGAGCTACAGGTGCCAAGCCTGCAATATTTTAGAGCATGGAATTATGCTAGATTTTCTGACTTGAAATTTTCTCTATTTACTCTGCAGGTTCTTTGTCCCCTTGTTTACAGTGGACATCATTACTCAGACTAAGGAAAGGTTCAATATGAGAGTAATTGTTTCTGTTTCCTGCATTTAAACCTCTTCCTCCCACACTCATAGAAAGAAAGCTCAGTCTGTCTTTTGCTTAATGAAAGAGCTTCCATGTGTGGCTTGCTGAGAAATGGATTTAATTACCCTAGTAGTTGATTTTTAAAATTTTTTTAATTTTTTTAGACAGAGTCTTACTATGTTGCCCTTGGTAGAGGGCTCTGGCGTCACAACTCACAGCAACCTCCAACTCTTGGGCTCAAATGATTCTCTTGACTCAGCCTCCCAAGTAGCTGGGAGTATAGGTGCCCGCCACAACACCTGACTATTCTTTTTGTTGCAGTTGTCATTGTTGTTTTAGCAGGCCTGGGCTCAAACCGGCAGCCTCGGTGTATGTGGCCGGTGCCCTAACCACTGAGCTACAGGTGCCGAGCTGGTAGTTGATTTGTTTTAAAGCCATTTTATCTTTGGTATACTCAGAACTTTATGCTGGCAAGAATACTCTGAATTGTGGAACTTTTCCAGATAGAAAGTAGTTGGCCCTGATTCATTTTCTGACAGCAGACAGAATACCTTTCTAGATGAAAGTTCATATGAAAATATAATCCTGATAGCTGGGTGCGGTGCCTCACTCCTGTCATCTTAGCACTCTGGGAGGCCGAGATGGGTGTATTGCCTGAGTTCATGAGTTTGAGAGCAGCCCAAACAAGAGCAAGACCCTGCCTCTAAAAATAGCCAGGTGTTATGGCAGTTGCCTGTAGTCCCAGCTACTTGGGAGGCTAAGGCAAGAGAATTGCTTAAGCCCAAGAGTTTGAGGTTGCTGTGAGATGTGACATCACAGCACTCTACCAAGGGTGACAAACTGAGATTGTCACATACACACAAGAAAATACAATACTGAGAGGTGCTTTTGGCTTGATCTAAAAATGATTTCAGTGTGTTTTCTCATGTTTAGTCTATTTACGTTTCTCTGTGAGGAAAATAAATTTATTTATTTTTTCTAGAGACAGAGTCTCACTTTATCACCCTTGGTAGAGTGCTGTTGCATTACAGCTCACAGCAACGTCCAACTCCTGGGCTTAGGCGATTCTCTTGCCTCAGCTTCCCGAGTAGCTGGGACTACAGGTGCCCACCACAATGCCCAGCTTTTTTTGTTGTTGTTGTTGTTGCAGTTTGGCCAGGGCCACGTTTGAACCCACCACCCTCCATAATATGGGGCCAGCGCCCTACCCACTGAGCCACAGGTGCCGCCTGAGGAAAATAAATTTACGGTATATTTTATTTGGAAAAGTACAACTATCGAAAATTAAAATTTTTGTATACTTCTTTTTTTTTTTGCAGTTTTTGGCAGGGGCAGGGTTTGAGCCCACCACCTCCAGTATATGGGGCTGGCGCCTTACTCCTTTGAGCCATAGGCGCCATCGTGTATTTTTTTTTTTTTAGAAGAATGCTTAAATTTTTTTATCCGTTGGTTTGTTATTTTTGTATTTTTTGCTTACTTGATATTTTAGCTGCTTTTTTTGGTTTTCTTTTATAAAAATAAAAATCTAGCTGGGTGTGGTTGCATGTTCCTGTAGTTATAGTAACTCAGGAGGCTAAAGTGGGAGGATCCATTAAGCCCTGGACTGAGACCCTCCACATATATCATAAATAAACACAATACGTAATAAAAATGTACAGAACATACTTCTACTAAAAAAGTTACTCTCTGTATTTGAAGTTAAGTATTATAATTTTTTGGTTAGTTATTATTTTCTTGAAAGTTACCCTCAAATATAACCAAAGTCAATGGTACTACAAAGCTTATAATAAAAAACAGCAGGCTTTTCCTGACCCCTTTATTATTTGAGACAGAGTCTCAAGCTGTTGCCCTGGGTAGAGTGCGTTGGCGTCACTGCTCATAGGAACCTCAAACTCTTGGGCTTAAGCGATCCTCTTGCCTTCGCCTCCCAAATAGCTGGGACTACAGGCGCCTGCCACAATGCCTGGCTGTTATTTGGTTATAGTTGTCATTGTCATTTGGTGGGCCCAGGCTGGATTTGAACCACCAGCCTTGGTGTATGTGGCTGGCACCTTAGCCGCTTAAGCTATAGGTACCGAGCCCTGACCTCTATATTATTATTACTATTTGTATGTTTGTTTGAGACAGATTCTGCCTCCCCTGGATAGAGTAGCATGGCATCATAACTCACAGTAACCTCAAACTCTTGGGCTCAAACAGTCCTCTTGCCTCAGCCTTCTGAGTAGCTGGGACTATAGGTATCTGCCATAATGCCAGCTAGTTTTTCTCTTTCTTTTTTTTTTTAGTAGAGATGGGAATCTCTTGCTCAAGTTGGTCTGGAATTCCTGAGCTCAAGCAGTCCACCCACTTCGTTTGCCCAGAGTGCTAGGATTATAGGTGTGAATCCCCATGACTGGCCTTCCCTCACCCTTTTAAATCCCGTCTCTCTTTTTTTTTTTTTTTTTTTTTTTGTGGCAGAGTCTCACTCTGTCACCCTGGGAAGAGTGCCGTGGCATCACAGCTCACAGCAACCTCAAACTCTTGGACTTAAGGGATTCTCTTGCCTTAGCCTCCCAAGTATCTGGGACTACAGGTGCCCGCCACCTGTAGTTGTCAATGTTGTTTGGCAGGTCCAGGCTGGATTCGAACCAGCCAGCTCTGGTGTATGTGGCTGGTACCCTAGCTGCTTGAGCTACAGGCACCGAGCCATTTCTCTTGCTTTTGAGAGAAACTGATTTCAACATTTGAGCCTTTAAAATTTTTTCTTGATATTTATTTCCATATTTGTTTTTACATGCTTGCCTTATTTCTTAGTTTATCAATTTTAAATACTATCTGTTGACTTCTCAGTATGGTAGAGAAAAATTTAGCTATTAGGTACCCCTTTCATTTAATGTCTACTCTCCCGTCTTCCTATTTTTCTCTTTGGGATTTATTTATGCTCATTGTTTATATTATTATGACATACTATAGTAAATATATTTTTCATTACTGAGCCTTCCAGTAAACAGTACTATTTTTCTTTCTTTTTTTTCTGGGTAACTATTTTTTCCCAATGTTAATGATTGCCCCATTTCTTTATTTCTTTAGCTTTCTATTTACTTGTTACTAGTTCTTTTCAAATAATATCTGTAAAGCCCTTTAGTACTATTTTCTACATGGTTAAAACAAAATAATTTATCAATTAAATTTTTTCCTGGGTGACGTTTCTCCTGGAGACCTCTCTCATTTTGCTGTATTCTGGACTGGTTGCTCTTTAAAAGCCTCTTTTCACAGTTTTCATTCTGGGACTCCTGTTCTGGATCTCTTAATTCTTGGATGTCATGTTTTTTCTTCTTTTTGATCTCCTACCTCATTATACTGCAGTAGCTTATGGTACATGGTAATTATATTTTGAAGCCTTCATGTTTGAAAATATCACCATGGGTGGTGCCTATGGCTCAGTGAGTATGGTGCAGCCCCATATACTGAGGGTGCCGGGTTTGAACCCGGCCCCTGCCAAACTGCAACAAAAAAATAGCCGGGCGTTGTGGTGGGTGCCTGTAGTCCCAGCTATTCGGGAGGCTGAGTCAAGGGAATCGCCTAAGTCCAGGAGTTGGAGGTTGCTGTGAGCTGTGATGCCATGGCACTCTACCGAGGGTGATAAAAAAAAAAGAAAAGAAAAGAGAATAGCTTACTTTTATACTTGATCGATAGTTTGTCTGATTTTTCTTTCAGAATTTTGAAGACATTGCTTGGTCTGACTTCCAGTGTTGTACAAGTTGAGAAGTCTCAAGCCATTTTGATATCCTATCCATTTTATATAATCTCTTTTTTTCTTGTCCTTTTTATGGAAATTTTAGAGTCTTTTCTTTATCCCTGGTGTTTTGAAATTTTGCAGTGGTGTACTTTCTTCGTGTATCCTTGGGCATTTTTCATTCATTGTTTTGGACACCTTGGTAGGCTCCTTTTATGTGGGAAATTTTCTTCTTTGATAGTCTTCCCCCTGTTTTTTCTCTCTTCCTACAACTTTCATTAAGTGGATAATTGTTGTGCCTGATAGATCTGCCTATTCTTCTTTTTTGTTTTTATTTATTTATTTATTTATTTATTTATTTATTTATTTTTAGACAGAGTCTCACTTTTGTTGCCCTTGGTAAAGTGCCATTGAGGCACAGCTCACAGCAACCCCAAACTCTTGGGATCAAGTCATTCTTTTGTCTCAGCCTCCTGAGTAGCTGAAACTACAGGTGCCTGCCATAATACCCGGCTATCTTTAGAGATTGGGTCTTCTGTGGCTTAGGCTTGTCTCGAACCTGTGAGCTCAGGCAGTCCACCTGCCTTGGTCTCCCAGAGTACTGGGATTACAGGTGTGAGCCACTGTGCCTGGTCCATTCCTCTTTTTTAAAAGTTTCATTTATTTATTTTGAGGGAGGGTCTCACACAGTTGCCTGGGCTGTAGTGCCTTGGCATCATCAGAGCTCATTGGATTCTTTAAATCTTGGGCTCAAGTGATCCTCCCACCTCAGAATCTTAAATAGCTGGGACTGTAGGTATGTGCCATCACATCTGGATAATTTTTTAATTTTTTGTAGAGACAGAATTTTACTATGTTGCTCAGGTTGGTCTGGAACTCCTGGCCTCAAGAAAGTGCTAAGAGTATAGGTATGAGCCACCACACTTGGCCTTCTTATTTTTACTCCTTTGAATTTTTGTAACGTTTTTGTTTTATGATTTCTTCTGTTTTAGCTTCTGATCTTTTAAAGTAGATTTAGCATTTATGTTAAAAATTTAATTTCTAAGAGCTTTTTTTTTTTTTTTTTTTTGAGACAGAGCCTCAAGCTATTGCCCTGGGTAGAGTGCTGTGGCATCATAGCTCACAGCAACCTCAAACTCCTAGGCTCAAGCAAGTCTCCTGTCTCCACCTCCCAAGTAGCTGGGACTACAGGTGCCCGCCACAACGCCTGGCTATTTTTGGGTTGCAGCCGTCGTTTGGCATGCCCGGGCTGAATTCGAACCCACCAGCTCAGGTGTATGTGGCTGGTGCCTTAGCCGCTTGAGCCACAGGCGCTGAGCCTCTAAGAGCTTTTTGTTCTTTTGATTCATGTTTGATTTTCTTAGTTCTCTGAGAATACTGATTATTTTTGAAATTTTCTTCTGCTTCCTATATTATATCTGTTTCCTTCGAGTTACTTTCTTTTGTTTCTTTTCACCCTTTTTCCTTTCATTTTGGAGAGTTTCCTCAAAAATGCTTGTTGAAAGCTCTTTTAAAAAAATTGTCTTTTTTGGGGGGTGGTTCTGTGGCTCAAAGGAGTAGGGTGCCGGTCCCATATACTGGAGGTGGCATGTTCAAACCCAGTCCCAGCCCCCCCCCAAAAATTGTCCGGCTATTTTTTGTTGCAGTTATCATTGCTGGTTAGATGGCCTGGGTCAGGTTTGAACCCGCCGACTTTGGTGTATGTGGCTGGTGCCATAATGACTGTGCTACGGGCACCAAGCCTCTGTCATTTTTTTCTGTATCAGTTAAACTTGTTGGGTGGTATGAGTTTATTCACTAGTAGACTTCACTGTACAGTAATTAGTGTCTACCTGGCCTTTTTTGGGATATCTGTAATGGTAGGCTTTTCGTAAGGGTTTTCTTCTGAGCCATTAAGTTATTATTAGTTTCATTTTGATTTTTGAGACAGAACCTGACAGGATCATCATAGCTCACAGAAATCTCAAATTCTTGGGCTCAAGTGATCTTCTTGCCTCAGCCTCCTGAGCAGCTGAGATTACAGGTGTGTGCCACAAGGCCTGGCTTATTTTTCTATTTTTAGTGGAGGTGGGATCTCACTCTTGGCAATCTGTCTCTATCGGCATCCCAGAATGCTAAGATTATTTTGGAGAATAAGCTTCTGCCTAAAGGATATAGTCTAATACCAATGTGCTGAGAACACGTTAGTGCATGTTTTCTTTCTTTTTTTTTTTGAGACAGTTTCACTCTGGGTAAAGTGCTGTGGCATCATAGCTCACAGCAACTTCATAGTCTTAGGCTTGAGTAATCCTCTTGCCTCAGCCTCCTGAGTAGCTGGGACTACAGATACCCATTATAATGCCCTGGCTCGTTTTTTCTATTTTTTGTAGAGACGTGGTCTCACTCTTACTCAGGCTGGTCTCAAACTCTTGAGCTCAAGAAGTCTACCTGCCTTAGCCTCCTGAAGTGCTAGGTTTACAAGAGTGAGCCACCGTGCCTAGCCATGAAGGGCATATTTTCTTAAGAAGGAAGAGACAGAAAATAGGACTTTTTTTGGAGAGAGAGTCTCACTCTGTCACCTGGGCTAGAGTGTAGTGATATCATTATAGCTGACGGCAACCTTGAACTCTTGGGCTCAAGTGATGCTCTTGCCTTAGCCTCCTAAATTTGAGGGTTATAGGCATGAGCCCCTAGCCCTGGTTACACTTTTAAAAATGCTTACTACATATTGGAAAGTTCCAATTGATTGTAAATTAGGTTTATGACTCAGGAAATCTCGATTTCTTTGTTTACCAGAAAAATAACTCTAAATGCAAGTGTGCCTGAGCTTATACAACAGTACAGTGATTTTCAAACATTGTGCTGTGGCACGTTGGTGTGTGATGGGAAAGGATCTTAGGTGTGCCATAAAACTTTTTAAAAGATCATTAATTAAATTAGGGTGACGGCCATTTACACTGGGGCTGGCGGGTTCAAACCCATCCTGGGCCTGCCAAACAACAATGACAACTACAACCAAAAATATAGCCAGGCATGGTGGTGGGTGCCTGTAGTCCCAGCTACTTGGGAGACTGAGGCAAGAGATTCTCTTAAGCCCAAGAGTTTGAGGTTGCTGTGAGCTGTGACACCATGGGCCACATAGTGAGACCCTGTCTCAAAAAAAGTTCAATTAAAATAAAAATTTGTACTCATAGGAAAATTCTAAACTCTCAATTCTTGGTGAATTGAGAACCCTGCCACAATAAATGTTGATGCATCAACTAGAAAATGATAGCATAAACAAAGAGAAGCATAGAGAAGAGTATGGAAAATTATTTTAAATGGCACATGATTTTTATGGGCACCCTATATAATATCAATAGGGCAGGATTCTAGGATTCTGGCTTATTATCATATCTGGTTTGTTTGTTTTAGAGAGTCTCACTTGCCCAGGCTAGAGTGCCTTGGTGTCAGCCTTATTCACAGAAACCTTAAACTCCTGAGTTCAAGTGAGCTTCCTACCTCAGCCTGTAAAGTAGTTGGGTCTATAGGTGCCCACCACTATTCCTGGCTAATTTTCTTATTTTTAGTAGAGATGGGGTCTTGCTTTTTGTCAGGCTGGTCTTGGACTCCTGAGCTCAAGGGATCCTCCTGCCTCAGCCTCCCAGAATGCTAGGATAACAGGCATGGGCCACTGTGTCTGGTCCATTATCATATTTGGTCAACTTCAAGCTGTGACTGTAAGCTTTTATCTTATTTTTAAGGTTTATTTTTTTCTCCCCTCTGAATGTAAAATGGTTTCCTAAGGATTTGGGGGATTGGAAAGTATTTAAGATTGATATTCTGACTTGAAAGGCAACATGCAGGGCAGCACCTGTGGCTCAGTGGGTAGGGCGCTGGCCCCATATACCAAGGGTGGTAGATTGGAACCTGGGCCCCGGCCAAACTGCAACAACAACAACAAAAGTAAGGCAACATGTATATGGATATGAACTATCCCAAATTAGAGTAAGAGGCTTTATCATAGATATTGGAATAGAAAGTAAATACTCTTGTTTTTTTCCCCCAGTTGTTATTCACACCTACTTAATGAATAAATCTAAGCCAGCATTTCTCAACCTGTGGGTCATGACCCCTTTGGGGGTCAAACGACCCTTTTACAGGGGTTGCCTAAATACATCCTGCATGACAGATATTTACTTTATGATTTATAACAGTAGCAAAATTATAGTTATGAAGTAGCAAAGAAGATAATTATATGGTTGTGGGTCAGCACAACATGAGGAACTATATTAAAGGTCACAGCATTAGGAAGGTTGAGAACCATTGATCTAAGCCTTTGCTTAGAATAATTAAATTAACTATTTAATTAAATTAATTAAAATTTAAGTGCTTTATTTTTAAGCAGTGCCCTCCTGTATTTGCTTTGGGTATGCAGTTATAGCAGTATGCAAATCTGGGACATCTAAGTCTAAAAATACTGTCAGTAGCTTGTAAGTTCTCTGTACATTCATTGATTTAGTTTCAAGTAACATGTACAGTCAGGAAGGACAGAGCAGTGAGATATAATACTGTGTTCTTCCCTTGCAGTGGGTAATTCCAGAATTGATTGGCCATACTGTTGTCACTGTATTAATGCTGGTTTCATTGCACTGGTTCATCTTCATTCTCAACTTACCTGTTGCCACTTGGAATATATATCGGTGCGTATAGTTTGTTTAACTTAATGTTTCGTGTTAGAGCAATTAAAAAAAATTAACAAAAAATTAACAGCCTTCTTTTTCCACTAAAATATGTGCCAGTGATAAAATGAAGAGCACTAGGATGGACAAATTTTTCTTCACTCTGGTATACTGGGCAAGTGGCAAATTGCATGGCTCAGTCTATACTGAAAATGCAAATTTGCATATATAAATTTATGGACTATAACGACTTGGCACCTGTAGGTCAAGTGGCTAAGGTGCCAACCTCATACACCAGAGCTGGTGGGTTAGAATCCAGCCCAGACCTGTCAAACAACAATGACAACTACAACCAAAAAAACAATAGCCGAGTGTTGGGGAGGGTACCTGTAGTCCCAGCTACTTGGGAGGCTGAGGCTAGAGAATCACTTAAGCCCAGGAGTTGGAGGTTGCTGTGAGCTGTGATGCCATGGCACTCTACCGAGGGTGACAGCTTGAAGCTGTCTCAAAAAAATAAAAAATAAAATTAAATACATTTATGAAATATGTAATGTATAGTCCTGACATCTAAAGACTTATGAATTGATTTTTATTGCCTTGCATATATTTTTCTTTGAAGAATGATGAAAAGCCTGAGATTATAATACAAGGTCCTTATTACTTATATCTGCAGTTTTTAATTAGACTGTACTTGGATTACTCCAAAGGAAATTATATTTTAAAGCCTGCAAATTAGGTCATTTTTTGTTTGTTTGTTTTGAGACAGAGTCTTAACTATGTTGCCCTCAGTAGAGTGCTATGACATCACAGCAACCTCAAACTCTTGGGCTTAAGCAATTCTCTTGCCTCAGCCTCCCTAGTAGCTGGGACTATAGGCGTCCATCACAACATGGGACTATTATTTGTTGCAGTTGTTGTTGTTGTTTAGCTGGCCTGGGCTGGGTTCAAATAGCCAGCCTTGGTATATGTGGCTGGCACCATAAACCACTGTTTTACGGGCATCAAGCCTGTTTTGTTTGTTTTGAGACAGTCACACTATGTCACCCTTGATAGAGTGCCATGGCATCACAGCTTACAGCAACCTCAAACTCTTGGGCTTAAGTGATTCTCTTGCCTCAGCCTTTCAAGTAGCTGTGACTACAGGTGCTCGCCACAATGCCCAGCTATTTTTTGTTGTTGTTGTTGGGGTTGTCATTGTTATTTGGCAGGCCCAGGCAGGGTTTGAACCTGCCAGCTCCAGTGTATGTGGCTGGCCCCTAGCCGCTCAGCTACAGGCGCCGAGCCTGTTTGTTTTTTTAGAGACAGCATCTCACTTTGTGGCCCTCGGTAGAGTGCTGTGGCAACACAGCTCATAGCAACCTCCAGCTCTTGGGCTTAGGGTCTCTTGCCTCAGCCTCCCAAGTAGCTGAGACTACAGGCCCCTGCCACAATGGCCTGGCTATCCCCCCCTCCTCTAGAGACAGAGTCTCATTTTATTGCCCTCAGTAGAGTGCCGTGGTGTCACATAGTTCACAGCAACCTCCAACTCCAGGGCTTAGGCAATTCTCTTGCCTCAGCCTCCAGAGTAGCTGGGACTATAGGTGCTGGCTACAACACCCAGCTATTTTTTTGTTGCAGTTTGGCTGGGACTGGGTTTGAACCCGCCCCCCTTGGTATATGGGCCAGTGCCCTTCCCACCGAGCCACAGGTGCTGCCCCCAGCTATTTTTTTGTTGCAGTTTGGCTGGGGCTGTGTTTGAACCCACCACCCTCAGTATATGGGGCTGGCGCCCTACTCCCTGAGCCACAGGCGCTGCCCGTGTTTGTTTGCTTTTGAGACAGAGTCTCACTTTATTACCCTTGGTAGAGTGCCGGGAGGTAAGAGCTCACAGCAACCTCAAACTCTTGGGCTCAAGTGATCCTTTTGCTTCCCGAGTAGTTGGGACTACAGGAGCCTGCCATGATGCTCTTCTAGTTTTTAGAGAAGGGGGTCTCACTCTTGCTCAGGCTGGTCTTGAACTCCTGAACTCAAGCAATCCACTCACCTCAGCCTCCCAGAGTGCTAGGATTACAGCCTAGCCACTACACCTGATGCCTGATGTTTTTATTTTATTTTTTGTAGACAGGGTCTTGCTGTGTTGTCCATCAAACTCCTGGCCTTAAGTGATCCTCTATCTTTGCCTACCAAATGGTGGGATGATAGGCAGGAACTACTGCACCAGCTTCATTGGGTGATTTTTAAGTGTGAGGTTTTAAAGTATAGTTAAAATAACACCAGCATAAGAAAGAATAAAGGTGGAGGAGGCTAGGAAGCATGTGAAAAGATGAGGGAAGGGAGTAGAGGTGAGAGAAGGAGTGGATTTAGGGATGATCTTACAAAGATCATGAGAAGTTTTAAAATAGCTGTATCTCTTTTCCAGAGTGTAAGTGTTCTGAGGTGGAATTTTTTTTTCCCATTTAAATTCCTTTCTTTTTTTTTTCTTTTCAAATTTTGTTTGTAGGGCGGTGCCTGTGGCTCAGTGGGTTGGGTGCTGGCCCCATATACTGAGGGTGGCGGGTTCAAACCCAGCCCCAGCCAAACTGCAACAACAAAAAAAATAGCCGGCGTTGTGGTAAGTGCCGGTAGTCCCAGGTCCTTGGGAGGCTGAGGTAAGAGAATTGCCTAAGCCTGAGAACTGGAGGTTGCTGTGAGCTGTGTGATGCCACAGCACTCTACTGAGGGTGATAAAGTGAGACTCTGTCTCTACAAAAAAAAAAAAAAAAAAAAAAAATTTTTGTTTAGAGATGGGTGTCTTGCTCTGTTGTCCCAGGTTAGAGTGCAGTGGTATAGTCATGGTACATATATCCTTGAACTCCTGTGCTCAAGGTATCCTCCTGCCTAAGCCTCCTAGATAGCTAGGATTACAGGTAAATGCCACTGTGCCCAGCTTCTTTGGCCTTCTTTTTGTTCTCACATGATCTAGTCCATAGACCAGCACCCTAACCTGAACCCTGTGCTGGTAACACCCCCTTGGACTTCTGATGAGGGCTAGTCCCATGCAGACTTTTAGCACAGCTTAGTCTCACCATAGTCTCACCAAGGGAAACACAAATTTGAGAGTGAGAGTGGGTACTGGAGCCCCTGAGACTATGGATCTTTTATTTTATTTTTCTTTTTTTGAGACAGTCTCACTTTGTTGCCCTTGGTTGAATGGCATGGCAGCATAGCTCACAGCAAGCTCTATAATTTCTTGGGCTCAAGGGATCCGCTTGCCTCCGCCTCCCAATTAGCTGGGACTACAGGCACCTGCCACAATGCCTGGCCTTTTTTTTTAGAAGCAGGGGTCTTGCTCTGGCTCAGGCTGGTTTTGAACCTTGGGCTCAGGCAGTCCACCGCCTTGGCCTCCCAGAGTGCTAGCATTATAGGGGTGAGCCACTGCACCTGGCCTGATCTTAATGATATCCCAGACATCAGCATTAATTATCTTTACTAGAAATAAAAATATGGCAAAGGAAGAGCTAGCTTGGCATGGCTTCTTTGTACATAGTACAGACTGTGGTAGAAGGGTCTATGAAGTCAATCAAGTCCAATGATTCCCTGTTACAATAATTATAAAGACAAAGATGATGTAGATTTATTGCCCTGACAACTGCAGTGGCAGGTTAGCTGTCTGCTGGTCACAAGTTTATCTTCACTTAACAAGGTTTAGAAAATCAACACAGTGGCCAGTGCTCTTTTCAGTGCACTGTACTTTATATTGTTGGGCTACAGACATAAGTATATATGTATATGTAGAATATAATATGGGCTCTATACAGGACAAAGAGACAAAACATTAAATAACAAAATATGTTAGTTAAATAAGGGTCTTAAGTCAGTGAAGATAGTTGCCAGATAAGAAATGAGAGAATTCCCTAAGGTTTGAAGGATAAGGGGAGCGGTAGATGGGAAAGCTTGTACAAATACACAGGGTGTATTCAAGGACCAGTCAGACTGAAATCATGTAGAAGAGGGAATAGTAATAGATAAAGCTGGAAAAGTTGAATGCTAGTCTAAGGAGTTTATATAAATATGAGTACTGGTATTATGGAATTCACTCATTTAAAATATATCAGTATTAATATATCAATATATTTTTAGTATATTTGTATATTTATACAACCATCACCATGATCTATTTTAGAACATTTTAATCACCCACCCCCAAATCTCCATATTCATTAGTAGTTACTCCAACTCCTGCTTCTTTCCCAGCCCTGAGCAACCACCAATCTACTTTCTGTTTCTATAAATTTACCTATTCCTTAGCCAGGTGCGGTGGCTCACTCCTGTAATCCGAGCACTCTGGGAGGCTGAGGCGTGTGGATTGCTTGAGTTTAGGAATTTGAGACTAGCCTGAGCAAGAGCAAGACCCCATCTCTAAAAATAGCTGGGCATTGTGGTAGGCGCCTATAGTCCTAGCTAATTGGGAGGCTGAGGCAAGAAGATCACTTGAGCCCAAGAGTTTGAGGTTGTTGTGAGTTATGATGCCACGGCACTCTACCCCGGGTGACTGAGTAAGGCTCTGTCTCAAGAAAAAAAAATGTACCTATTCCACACATACATTCCACACATACAAAAGGGATCAATATATAGTCTTTTAGGACTGGCTTACCATAATATTTCAAGGTTCACTTTATTCCTTTTTGTCACTGAAAAATATTCCCTTGTATTGATATACCACATTTTGCTTATTCATTTACTGTTGATGGGCATTTGGATTGTTTCTACTTTTGGCTGTTACGAATAATTCCCTTCTGAGTATTTATATGCAAGTTTTTGTGTAGTCAATGTGTTTTATTTCTCTTGATAGATATCTAGAAGTGGAATTACTGAGTCATAACTGAGTCATATGGTAACTGTATTTTACCTTCTAAGTGCCTGAGTGTTTTTTTTTTTTTTTTTTGGCTGGGGCTGGGTTTGAACCTGCCACCTCTGGTATATGGGGCTGGTGCCCTACTCACTGAGCCACAGGCACCACCCAGTGTTTTTATTTTTTTTTTACACTTGATCTTAGCCAAAAGGCAGAGAAGTGATTTTTACTTTTTTGATATTTATTTATTGAGACAGAGTCTCACTATGTTGCCCTAGGCTAGAGTGTCATGGTGTCAGCTTAGCTCATAGCAACCTCAAACTCCTGAGTTTAAGGGATCCTCCTGCCTATAGTCCCTCCTGAGTAGGTGGGACTATAGGCAACTACTAGGCTAATTTTTGTATTTTTTAGTAGAGACAAGATCTTGTTCTTGCTCAGGCTGGTCTTGAACTCATGAGCTGAAGGTATCTTCCTGCTTCAGCCTCCTAGAGTGCTAGGATTACAGACTTGAGTCATGGTGCCTTGCCAAACCTGAGTGTTTTTGAAAGTGGCTGTGCTATTTTACATTCCCACCGACTATGTATCAGGGTTCCAATTTCTCTACACTTGGTATTGTTTCTTTTTTTTGTGTGTGTGTGTGTGTATATGTGGTTTTCGGCCAGGGCAGGGCTTGAACCTGCCACCTCCGGCATATGGGACTGGCGCCCTACCCCTTTGATACATGGGTGCCACCCAGTATTATTTCTTATTTTAGCCATATCACTAGGTATGAAGTGGTATCTCATTGTGGTTTCAATTTGTGTTGCCTTAATGACTAATTATGTTGAATATTTTTTTTTTTTAATTGAGACAGAGTCTCAAGTTGTCGCCCTGGGTAGAGTCCCATGGCGTCACAGCTCACAGCAAACTCCAACTCTTGGGCTCAAGTGATTTCTCTTGCCTCAGCCTCTCGAATAGCTGGGAATACAGGTGCCCACCACAACACCTGGCTTTTTTTGTTGTTGTTGCAGTTGTCATTGTTGGTTAGCAGGTCTGGCCGGGTTCAAACCTGCAAGCCACCGGTGTTGAGTGTCTTTTAATTATTGGCCATTCATACATCTTTTTTTGCTTCATATGTTTTCAGACAACTAAGTTGACATGAAATAAATTACATTTGGGGAAGTGTTTTTTGAGCCACAGGCGCCACCCTTGGGAAGATTTTTAGAAGCGTTGTGTAATGCTGATTTCATAGAGAGCCAGGAGGTAGTAAAACCAGTTTAGAGACTGGAGTGAGATAATATATGCTGGGACAGTGTGTGTTGTGATACTGGGAATTAAAAAGAAACAGGAAGAAAAAACAGACGAGCATTTGGTGGACTGGGTGTGAAAAATGAGCAAGAGAGAAGTTAGAGTTGGATTAGAAGAAGTTTTTAAGGATCACCTGAAATGGTAACACCGTTATTAGATAACCTAGAAGTGAGAGAAGAATAAAGCTCTTTGAGACTATTTAGGGATGTTATCTAGATATTAAAATGAAAATACCCTCTATTCAGCTACAAATGGACTACTGGGATTAGAGAGAGAATCTAAGTTATGGAACTCAGGCTTTTACATTTCACAGAAGTGATAATTGAGAAACTGATTGTGTAGCAAGATTGAGGAACCCAAGGTTGCAGTTTAGACATGAAGTAGGAAGAGTTAATGGACAGTGCTGGGTTAGGACACATATGTTGCACAAATGACACAGCCTGGATGTTGAAGGCCAGGCAGTTAAATTTGTTGATCCTCCCAAAGTAACTCAATTTCTTTTTTTTTTTTTTTGAGACAGAGTCTCATTTTATCACCCTCGGTAGAGTGCATGACATCACAGCTCACAGCAACCTCCAACTCCTGGGTTTAGGAATTCTCTTGCCTCAGCTGTTCAGGCAAGAGGATCCGTTGAGCCCGAGAGTTTGAGGTTGCTGTGAGTCATGATGTCATAGCACTCTACTCAGGGCAACAGAGTGTGTTTTTAACAAAAAAAAGAAAAAAGATTCTAAGAAATTGATTAAATTGGTTTGGTTTTGGAGCCTCCTTTAATTTTTGTCTAATGGAAAAGGGCTGTAGGTGTGACTGGTTTGGTAGTTTTCCACAGAAGACAGGTAAAAATTCTAAGTGCACAAAATACCCCTTTCTTGAATGTTACTGTATTATGTTTCAGGAAGTGGAAAATTAAAACTATTGTAACTTCTAATGGGAAACTTAAGTGGTAGCCTATGACATCATCATATTTCTGTGTCCATATTTGGTTTGAATTTAAAGCTGCCTTTTTTTTTTTTTTTTTGAGACAGTCTTTAGCTGCGACATCATAGGTCAAATTCTTGGGCTCCAACAATCCTCTTGCCTTAGCCTCTTGAGTAGACCACAACACCTGGCTTTATTTTTAGTGGATTTGGGGTATGGTTCTTGCTCAGGCTGGTCTTCAACTTCTGAGCTCAAGGGATCCACCCACCCGGCTTCCCAGAGTGTTAGGATTACCAGTGTGAGCTACCACACACGGCCCCTAAAGCTGCTATTATTGGTTCACTTATAAAGGTTATTAGTGATTGCTTGTTTTTGAATACTTATGCCTATTATTTGATTTTCCTTCTAATATGTGTATCCTTTAATTTATCAGATACATTATGGTGCCAAGTGGTAACATGGGAGTGTTTGATCCAACAGAAATACATAATCGAGGGCAGCTGAAGTCGCACATGAAAGAAGCCATGATCAAGCTCGGTTTCCACTTGCTCTGTTTCTTCATGTACCTTTATAGGTGAGTTTAGCATTTTCCTAGATACCAGTGTTTTGGTGGGTGAGATACCACCTATACTCAAGGATTTTTGCATTGACTTTGCAGAACTCTGGGGGTTGTGCATATTTCTTGCAGCTGTGTAGATTTGTCATGTATGTCATTGTATCAGTATTCTGTCTGACCTACAATAGATTTAGTTATGTGTTAGCTGTTGAGATTATGAACATGCTTAAAACTGTCTTTGTTACAATCTTTTCGTCTCCTAACATTCAGCTCTGAGGTTTCACTAACTGGTATAAACCTTAATATATGTATCCTCAGAGGCAATCCTACTAATGGGTTTTGGGGGGGCAGCAGCTCTCAACAACTTATATCCAAATTGTGTTGATATATTTTGGCAGTGAGGAATTTAGGTGTGATATTGATTCTCTAGCATGCTAAATGGTCTCTTTTGGTAAAATTGCATCAGTCTTCCAGTTATAACACATTAGAAGTAAGAATGGAAGAATAAAGGATTGGCTGTCATCCTGTCCTTTGTCATCCTGTTTTTTTTTTTTTTTTTAGAGATAGAGTTTCACTCTATCACCCTTGGTAGAGTACTGTGGCATCACAGCTCACAGCAACCTCCAACTCCTGGGCTAAGGCAGTTCTCTTGCCTTAGCCTCCTGAGTTGCTGAGACTACAACACCTCGCTATTTTTGTTGCAGTTTGGCCAGGGCTGGGTTCAAACCCACCACCCTCGGTATATGGGGATGGCGCCCTACCCACTGAGCCACAGGTGCTGCCCCATGTCATCCTGTTTTAAATGTAAATTTATTCCCTTTTATTTTAGAGGTGAACATGTCACTTTTTTCTTTATTCATTGCAGACCTATAGAAGAGAGAAAAGGAGAGAAAAAAATTCATTTGTGTGTATGATTTGATTAACTCACAAGATACAAGTCAGGCTTAACCTTTATATCAAAGCTTTAATTAGATCATTCCTATTTTTTCCTTTTGCAAAATTTTAATTTTTCTTTTTATTTTTTTGAGACAGAGTCTCACTGTGTCACCCATGGTAGAGTGCCGTGGCATCACAGCTCCCAGCAACCTGAAACTCTTAGGCTTAAGTGATTCTTTTGGCTCAGCTTCCCAAATAGCTGGGATTACAGGTGCCCACCACAACACCCGGTTTTTTGTTGTTGTTGTTGTTGTTGCAATTGTCATTGTTGATTTAGCTAGGCTTGAACCTGCCAGCCTTGGTGTATGTGGCCAGCACCCTACCCATTGAGCTACGGGTGCCACCACAAAGTTTAACTTTCCTTTCTTTTTTTTTTTTTTTTAAAGAGACAGTTTTACTTTTTCACTCTCGGTAGAGTGCCGTGGTGTCACACAGCTCACAGCAACCTCCAGCTCTTGGGTTTAGGTGCTTTTCTTGCCTCAGCCTTCTGCGTAGCTGGGACTACAGGTGCCCACCACAATGCCCAGCTATTTTTTGTTGCAGTTTGGCTGGGGCTGGGTTTGAACCCCCCACCCTCCATATATGGGGCCAGCTCCCCACTCACTGAGCCACAGGTGTCGCCCCAAAGTTTAATTGTTCATAGAGGCATAAGGACTCTTAGAAAAAACTTGTTATTGAAGTAAAATTGTATGAAAAGATTCCGAATTAGAAACTGTATTAGAGATACCAGTTTTTACAGTTTTTTTTTTGTTGTTGTTTGTTTGTTTGTTTTTTAGGCCAGGGCTGGATTTGAACCTGCCACCTCCGGCATATAGGCCAGCGCCCTACTTCTTTGAGCCACAGGCACTGTCCGAGATACCAGTTTTTAAAAAATTCCTATTTTATCTGAAATAGTTTAATAGAAATCAAAGACATTTTAGCCTGTCTGATAAAGTAGGCTTACTAAATAAATTCTTTCAGTATGGTAAATCCACCTATTATTGATTCAATTAAATGAGAGTTTAGATGATTTCCTTTTCACCATTCATCATATTTGCTTTTCTGTATTTTATTTTTTCTGTATTTATTTATTTATTTATTTTTTGAGACAGTCTCACTTTGTCACTCTCAGTAGAGTGCTGTGACATCATAGCTCACAACAACCTCGAACTCTTGGGCTCAAGCAATTCTCTTACCTCAGCCTCTTGAGTAGCTGAGACGATAGGTGTTCGCCACAATGCCTGACTGTTTTTAGAGATGGGATCTCACCCTGGATCAGACTGGTCTCAAATTCCTGAGCTCAGGCAGTCTACCTGTCTGGGCCTCCCAGAGTGCTACCATGCCTGGCCTACTTTTCTGTATTTTAAAAACTGGGACAGAAAAAACATGCTAGTGTCAGTTTCTGGTTCTGTTATCCCACCTCAGTGCTTATGTCCTCTGTTGCCCAGGCTAGAGTGCCATGATGTCACCCTAGCTCATGGCAACATCAAAACTCCTGGGTTTAGGTGATCCTCCTGCCTCAGCCTCCCAAGTAGCTGGGACTACAGGTGTATGGCACAATGCCAGGCTATTTTTTTCTAGTTTTAGTAGAGACAAAGTCTCACTCTTGCTTATGTTGGTCTCAAACTCCTGAGCTCAAGGGATCCTCTTGCTAGGATTACAGGCCTGAGCCATTGTGCTGGCTAGTATGCTTAATTTTTAATCCAAGTATCAAAGGTGAAGAATAAAGAGCAATACAAATTTAACACTAAGAATGTAATGGTGCAGCTGTTCTCATTTTTATTACTTTTTTTAGGTCAAACTGTATGAAGGTATCTTTACCATCATCTATGTTCCCTTATATTTGTCTGTTTCTGAAGAGACAAAAAAAAAAGTTGGAACTGATTTAACTAAAGGTACCCCTTTTTCATCCTCCCCACCCTTATAGGTTTTACACTGCTACAAAGTGACTAGAGCAGCTGGTCCCTGGGGTCTTGGTAATATGAGCTTTCTTGGGATAGTGCTGTAGGTACAGCCTGTGTAGTCACACCATTGGGAGTAATTATAGAATTGGGGAGCAGTATCTTGCTTAGTAAATGAAAGGTCTTAGGATTTAAAAATGTACAAGAGTTTGTGAACTTAGTTGTTGAACTTAGAGTAGTGGAAAGATGAACTTAAGGAATCAAGGAGCAATTTGGGGGCAGGGTTAAGGTATGGTTCTTTATAACTAAATAAAAGACAGGCAGCCTATGTAACTGGGTTGCCTGGGCAACTGCATCCTTTACTAGCTGCCTCTTTCCCTTTTAGCTCTTCTCTTCCTTTCCCCTTCCTTCTTAGGTTGTCATTTGCAGCCCATAATTTACCTGGTGGTGTTGCTGATGATTCACCGGGTCAGGATGAAGTAATCTGAGATGCTCTATGGTACTTTGTCCTTGGCTTTTGGTTGCTATCCCTTAAAAGTGGTTTCATTACCAAATCATTAGCTTTTGGTTTACAGGGATTGTATGCTGCTCCTTGTTTCTAGCACCAGCCACACCTTGCATGGCACCTTGCACATGATGTTCAGGGGCTTATTAAATAGAATTAAAGTTGTGAAAAAATGCTCCTTATCTTTAAAGAATAATGGAATCCTTTGTTTTTTAGTTGAGTACTAGCCTAATGGAATCTGGGTTCTTCCATTTAACTGTAACCTGGGGCAAGTTTCTTAATCTTTTTGCCTCAATTTTTTATCTAAAAATGGGATGCTAGGGCGATGCCTGTGGCTCAGTGAGTAGGGTACCGGCCCCATATATTGAGGGTGGCAGGATTGAACTCAGCCCCGTCCAAACTGCTACCAAAAATTAGCCAGGCATTGTGATGGGTGCCTGTAGTCCCAGCTACTGGGGAGGCTGAGGCAAGAGCATCTCCTAAGCACAAGAGCTGGAGGTTGCTGTGAGCTGTGACACAACAGCACTCTACTGAGGGCCACAAAGTGAGACTCTTGTCTCTAAAAAAAAAAAAAAATAAAAATAAAATAAAAATGGGATGCTAACCCTTTCCAATCTAATATTTCTGCCACTTCCATATTCCTTAGCTTTTATTAATTTTGGGCAGGAATTTCTTAGGACAGGCAAAAATAAAAAAATAAAAATTGGGGGCAGGAAAGAGGTTGGTGGATTACTTGTAATTATTCTACAATTTTTTTTTTTTTTTTTTAAGAGAGTCTCATTTTATCACCCTCGGTAGAGTTCTTTGGCGTCACAGCTCACAGCAGCCTCCAACCTCCAACTCCTGGGCTTATGTGATTGTCTTGCCTCACCTCCCGAATAGCTGGGACTACAGGCGCCTGCTGCAATGCCTGGTTATTTTTTTATTGCAGTTTGGCTGTGGCTGGGTTTACACCCTCGGTATATGGGGCTGGCACCATACCCACTGAGCCACAGGTGTGGCCCTATCTGATGATTTTATTATCTATTTTAGGTTACTAAGTTACTTGAAATGTTTTGTTCATTTTTGTGTATAATATTTTAGGACGTAAGTATAGGATTCCCTCTTGCATGTCTCGCTGTAAAAGACGATTTCTCTTCTTCCACCTTTCACATTTCTGCTGCTGCAAACCATACAATCCTGTATTGATTTTTTTTTATTTTGCATTATAAAATCCATTTTATGGCCGGGCGTAGTGGCTCATGCCTGAAAATCCCAGCAATTGGGAGGCCAAGGCAGGCAGATCGCCTGAGCTCATGAGTTGTGAGCTTGTGAGCAATGTGAGGAACTCAATGTAATGTAAACTCTCAAAAATCTTCTAAAAATATTAGTTATCAACATTCATTTGCATTGTACATTGAATAAATTTAGTATGGTTAAATTTGGACAACTAGGCTCGGTGCCTGTGGCTCAAGCGGCTAAGGTGCTAGCCACATGCACCTGAGCTGGTGAGTTTGAATCCAGCCTGGGCCCACCAAACAATGACAGCTGCAACCAAAAAATAGCTGGGCGTTGTGGCAGGTGTCTGTAGTCCCAGCTACTTGGGAAGCGGAGGCAGGAGAATCGCTTGAGCCCAGGAATTAGAGGTTGCTGTGAGCTATGATGCCACAGCACTCCACCCAGGGCAACAGCTTGAGGCTCTGTCTCAAATGTTTTTTTGGACGACTAATCATCTATACCTTTAGTAACATATTTTTGTGTACTTTAGGTATTTGATGTCAGCAGAGCAAGGGAGATCCCAGTATTTAAAAGGAAAGGATTGTTTTGTTATTAACTATGGCAGTTTTAGAATAGTAGTTATTGGGTGACTACCATGTGACAGACATTGTGTAAGGTACCTGCAAATGACAAAAGAATCCCTGCAGTAAAAACTTGGAGCTTGGTAATTACAGTCTGGGCACAGGAGAATGTCAAGTGGTGATGTCTTGATACTGCTCTCATCTCAGAGGAGCTCACAACCCAGTGGTAAAGTCCAGTGTGTGAGCCATAGCATGTGAGCAGGAAGATGACAAGTTGTGGAAGGAGGTCATGCAGCTGCCCTGGTTTGGGAGTCCAGCTTCCCAAAGGAGGTGTTTTAGAGCCCAATAATGAAGCCTGAGTAGAAATTTATTGGGTTGTGGGGGTGGGATGGGGAGAAGAGATGCCAGGCATAGTGTCAGTATATACAGAGATTTGGCTAGATAATTGAGGGTTTTTTTTCTGGACAATAAATTACTTTTTTAAAACTGTAGCCCAACATTGCTTTTATTATAGGTTCCCTACCCCTAGCTCCAGTTTATTCTTTTAGGAATAAAAAAATTAAGATATTGAGAGTCCTTGATATAAATATTCTTTCCTTTAGTATAAATGATTGTCTTTTACTCAAATGAGTATTCCTTGATGAATCTTAGGGATGCAAGTCTGGATAGACCAGGCTCTGTAGGAACATTCCTAAAGAAACATTGATAACATTAATTTCTTCTTTCCACAGTATGATTTTAGCTTTGATAAATGACTGAAGCTGGAGAAGCCGTGGTTGAAGTCAACCTACAGCACAGTTGAGGAGCCAGAGACTACTTAATCATCCTTAGAACCGTGACCATAGCAGTATATATTTTCCTCTTCGAACAAAAAAACTATTTTTGCTGTATTTTTACCATATAAAGTATTTAAAAAACATGAATTGAGTTTCTGTAGATTTCTGGTTCTCAACTTTAGTCTGAACTCCAACCCTGGAAGGTGTTTGTCATTATCTGTACGTTGAATACAGTTATTACATGTAGGAACAGGACTGCCATCCCAGCCTTGCATGCCACAGAAATAAAGGACACACCTTAAAGGGAAAATTGAAGAGATTAGCAAAGCTGCTCTTCAAGTCTACTGAAAAGTCAGAGCGTGAAACAACACTCTAAATCTGGACAAAAGAAGGAAGAAAGTTAATTGCCTGTATTGTGGCAACTTCTTTTAATATGGTTTAAAGATTTATGAGACTGTCAGCTAAAAGTCTTTTCATAAGAATGTCAACAGAAAATGACATTTCCAGATATATATGTGTATACACACACCACACGTATCTTTGCAGAATTTGTGAAACTCTATAAGCCATTTGCCCAGGTATGTAATTCCTGCTTATAAAAAGGATAAATAAAAAACCAAAATTTTATGAAGAGTTTTATTTAAAAGCTACTATCTCCACAATCACCCCTAAACCCATAAAATCCCACTGGCTCTCTCCAGTCTTGCTTTTGTAATTATTCTAGTTGTATTTGATCTCTCTGATATATATTTTAATGAGTTTGGAGAGGTGATTTGGTAGAAGATGCTGATCAGATTAGAAGCAGGAATAGTCATTTAATGTCAATTATATGGAGCCAAATAGAGCTCTGGTTTGGTGCCAGATTAATCATTCTATCCTTGTGTACTGACCACTGTGTGAATCAGGAGACCCAATACAGGCCATTTCATGGACATAGCATTTTTTTTTTTTTTTTTTTTTTTTTGAGAGTTTCAAGCTGTTGCTCTGGGTAGAGTGCTGTGGTGTCATAGCTCACAGCAACCTCCAACTCAGGCTCAAATGATCCTCTTACCTCAGTTTTTCTATTTTTAGTAGAGATGGGGTTTCACTTTTGCTCAGGCTGGTCTCGAACTCATGCATGCAAGCAGTCCACCCTCCTCAGCCTCCCAGAGTGCTAGGATTATAGGCATGAGCCATGATACCTGGCCCCTGGACATAGCAATGTTAACCAAATGGTTCTTGGAGCTATACTTTTAAACGATTGACGTTGATGAGAACAGTTCACGTCTTTGGTTCTATTTGGGAACTCTGACAGGGTAAAGTGAACCTGGCAGTTTATTCTTAGTCCTAGTTAGTGCTTTAATGTTGCTATCTTAAGCATTGGCATCTAGGCAAAACATCACGGTGTTTTATGGCAGAGTCCAAAGGGATTATTCCTGATGGTCAGACAGAATTTGGTGGCTACAAAAGGTGTGTGGTCCCTAAAAGATGAAATGTCCTTTCAGCCTTGAACTAAGTCTAGGGTTGTCAGAAGCAAAATATCCATTAAGCTAAATTCCCTCTACAGATGGACCAAATTTCAAGGATGTAAATAATGTCCTGGCACTATACAAAGGACAGTGAAATGGTAGGCAAAGTAAACGCGATTCTGTTGGCCTCTTTGGGATCACAGAAATTTCTCCTTGTGGTAATCTTGTATTTCAGCCAGGCAAAGGGCCAGGAAGCTGTAACATAGAAATTACTTTGCTCTCATCTCCTTTTCTTACCTTTTTTCCTGAGGTACCTTCTGTTTAAAACAGTCCTTTTACTTTACCTTCACCCTTAATTTCCAGTGCCTTTTTATTTTGAGACAGAATCTCACTCTGTGGCCCTGGGTAGAGTGCAGTGGTGCATTGTAGTTCACAGCAATTCCAGGCTCCTGGGCTGAAGTTATCCTTCAGCCTCAGCCTCCTGAGTAGGTGGGACTAAAGATGCTGCACTATGTCTGGCTAATTTTTTTTCTATTTTTGCTACAGGTGGGGTCTCACTCTTGCTTAGGCTGGTCTCAAACTTCTGGCCTCAAGTGATCCTCCTGTGTTGGCATCTCAGAGTGCTAGGATTATGGGCACAAGCCACTGCATCCGGCCTTAGTGCCTCTTAATGTTCTGCTTCTTTTGCAATGAAACTGTTGAAGAATGTATATCCTTAGAACTGAGAGACGTAAGCTGCTTTTTATTTTAAAGATATAAAAGTACCTCATTTTGTATTTTAGAAGGAGAGAAGGAATGAGAGAAGAGATAGTATGGGGGAAGAGAGAGAGAAAAGAAGCTAGAGAACAGCATGGCATCTTACAGACAAGCTTCTTAAGAAACTTAAAGGTGCCAGAACAGTGGCTCATGCCTGTAATCCCAGCACTTGGGAGGCCACAGCGGGTAGATTGCTTGAGCTCACATTATTGAGAGGAACCTGAGCCAGAGTGAGACTCTGCCTATAAAAAAAATTGCCAGGTGTTGCAGCAGGTGCCTGTAGTCCCAGCCACTTGGGAGGTTTTTTTTTTTTTTTTAAACTTGAGAGGCTGAGGCAAGAGAATCACTTAAGCCCACGAGTTTGAGGTTGCTGTGAGCTGTGACGTTACAACTCTCTACCAAGGGAGAAAAAGTGAGACTTTTTTCAAAAAAAAAAAAGAATCCCCAACAATAAAAAACAAAGAAATGGAAAAAAAAAAAAAATGATCCTGAGGGAGGGTAATGGGTGGGGCCACATCTATGGTGCATCTTAGAATGGGTACAGGTGATTGCACTAATGTACACAGCTATGATTTAACAATAAAAATAAATAAATAAAATTAAAAAAAAAGAAAGAAAAGAAAAACTTAAAGGTGTGGAGGACTTTTGACCAAAATGTTTTATTTTCTCATTCAAGTTTTTTGGGGGGTGTGGTCACAGGATCTTGTTTGTCACCCCAGCTAGAGTGCAGTGCTGTCATAACATCATAGTTCACTGCATGCAACCTCAAACTCTTGGGCTCAATCCTCCTGCCTTGGCTTCCCATAGTGCTAGGATTACAGGTGTGAGCCACTGAGCTGGCCTCAAATATTCTTTTTGTTTTTTTAGAGACAGAGTCTCACTTTATCACCCTTGGTAGAGCACTGTGATGTCACAGTTCACAGCAACCTCCAATTTCTGGACTTAAGCAATTCTCTTGCCTCCAGTCTCCCGAGTAGCTGGGACTACAAATGCCCGCCACAACACCCAGCTATTGTTTTGTTGCAGTTTGGTGGGGGTTGGGTTTGAACCTGCTACCCTCCGTGTATGGCGCTGGTACCCTATCCACTGAGCCACAGGCGCCGCCCCCAAACAGATATTTATTTGAGACATAGTGTCTCTCCCCCCCCTCTCTATTTTTTTTTTTTTTTGAGACAGAGTCTCACTATGTCACCTTGGTAGAGTGCTGTGACACCACAGCTCATAGCAACCTCAAACTCTTGGGCTTAAGTGATTTTCTTGCCTCAGCCTCCCAAGGAGGTGGGACTATAGGTGCCCAACCACAATGCCCAGCTAGTTTTTGTTGCAGCTGTCATTGTTATTTGGCAGGCCTGGGCCGAGTTCCAACCTGCCACCCTTGGTGTATGTGGCTGGTGCCATAACCACTGTGCTACAGGCGCCAAGCCTACTCAAACATGTATTTTTGAGACAGAGCCTCAAGCTGTCACCCTGGGTAGAGTGCTATGGCATCACAGCTCACAGCAACCTCTGACTCCTGGGCTCAAGCGAGTCTCCTGCCTCTGCCTCCCAAGTAGCTGGGACTATAGGCACTCGCCACAATGCCTGGCTATTTTTTTTTTTTTTTTTTTTGTGCAGCCATCGTTGTTTGGCGGGCCCGGGCTGGGTTCGAACCCACCAGCTCAGTTGTATGTGGCTGGCGCCTTAGCCGCTTGAGCCACAGGTGCGAGCCTCAAATATTCTTTTTTTTTTTTTTTTTTTTTGCAGTTTATGGCCAGGGCTGGGTTTGAACTCACCACCTCTGGCATATAGGACTGGTGCTCTACTCTTTGAGCCACAGGTGCTGTCCCTCAAATATTAATAGCCAAAATAGAAACCTATGGCCAAGTGTGGTGGCTCACGCTTGTAATCCTAGCACTCTGGGAAGCTGAGGTGGGTGGATTGCCTAAGCTGAAGAGTTCGAGGCCAGCTTGAGCCAGAGTAAGACCCTGCCATCTCCCAGCTACTTGGGAGGCTGAGGTAAGAGAATTGCTTGAGCCCAAGAGTTTGAGGTTGCTGTGAGCTATGATGTGACAGCACTCTACCAAGGGCAAGAAAGTAAGACTCTTGTTTCAAAACACACACACACACACACACACACAAAACCCCCCAAACTAGAAACCTATGAAGTTGAGAGAGTCTTTGGGCTGTCAATTTACACATTAAGCAAAAGTTGCTGAGGCTGAGCAAATCAGAAAGGTGCCTTGTTTATAACGAAGGATAGAACTCTTTTCTTCTAAAACATGAACTGTGGTTTAAAACAAAAACTCTTCCTTTTTTGTATGGATTGTATCAAAGGAAAGAGGAGGGGGCATTGTAGTTTTTTTTTTTTTGGTCTCTTCTACAATAATAAGGGGGACAAAAGCACTGACTTTAAGGAAGCTGTGGTAAAGATGCTAATGGTAATTTCCCATGCTTTTCACTGATTGATAGTTGGAGAAAACCTTAGAGAACTTTTGGTCTAACTTCCTCATCCTGAAGATAGAGAACTGAGCCTAGAAATTGCCCAAGGATTCATGAGCATCTGGAATCCTGATGTTTAGGCAAGTGTTCTTTTCTCCCTTACCACTGCTCTTCCCTGTCCCTCTATAAAGGCAGTACCCAGCGCTGGATCAGTGCAGACTATCATGGGGTTCTGTGTGCATTTTGTTTTATGTATAAGGGTGTCCCAAAAGTAGCCATACGAAGGAAAAATGGGAAATTTTTGTAGCTAAATGTACATTTACAAAATATTCATTACAAAATTTTACAAAGAGGCTCGGCCCCTGTAGCTCAGTGGCTAGAGCGCCAGCCACATACACAGGAGCTAGCGGGTTCAAATCCAGCCTGGGGCCTGCCAAACAACGACAACTGCAACCAAAGAATGGCTGGGTGCTGTGGCGGGCACCTGTAGTCCCAGCTACTTGGGAGGCTGAGGCAAGAGAATCATTTAAGCCCAAAAGTTTGAGGTTGCTGTGAGCTGTGACGTCACACCACACTACCCAGGGCAACATGATGAGACTGTTTCAAAGAGGAAAAAGAAAAAAAAACAAACCAAAGAAACCATAAAAAATTTTTACAAAGAGGTGGTCAACACATAGAGGATATTTTGTAATTATTTTGTAAAAAGGCAGGGGGATGAGGGAGCAGGGAGAGGGGAGGTGTGTGAGGGATAGGGTTTATCCATCTATGGCACACCTTTTTGGGGTGGGACACAATTATAAGAGGGACTTTACCTAACAAATGCAATCAAGGCAACCTAATTCTTTATACCTTCATTTAGCTATGATTTCCTACTTTTGTGTATGTACTGCTACTTTGGGGACACCCTGTACATAGAGATGGAGTCTTCCTATGTTGCCCAGGGTAGATTCTAAACTCCTAGGCTCAAAAGATCCTCTCCAGCCATCCTCCAACTTTTTAAACCGGAGGCCAATTCACTGTCCCGGACTACAGTTAAAAAAAAAAAAAAGCTATGAACAAATTCCTATGCACACCGGACATATCTTATTTTGAAGTAAAAAAACAAAACGGGAACCAATACAATCACACTGACTCATGTGGCCTGCGGGCCACAGTTTGAGGACCCCTGCATCTAGCCTAAGCCCCCCAAGTAGCTGGGATTACAATCATGCATTACTGTGCTCAGCTGTGTGCATATTTTTTGATTGAAAGAACCTGAACGTGTGCATATTTTTATCTGTTATTTTCCTCCCATCATTTCAGTGGTAGTAGGTGCCCTTGATAATCACTGGAAGCAAGATCTAAGATGCACCTCAGTTCATCAAAGCCTAGCAGGCCCCCTAGCTGCCTTTTCAAGACTGCCACACAGATGACAATGGAATTAGAGTCCAAATCTGCCTCCCCTAATCTGATCTTGCTTTGAAGTGAAGAGCTAAAAAAGCCTTCTATGTACTTTATCTCCCATGGCACTTACCACTTTCTCCCTGATATTATAGTTGTTTTTTTTTAAGACCTCTAATGAATTTGTGTTTATTTGTTCTCTAGGTTGCTGTTGTACAAAGATCATATAACTTCAGTAGACATGTTTTTCTTGCATAGCTAATGATGGAACAGAAGGTTGCAAAAAGATGCATAATTTCATTTTAATGACAGAATAATATTCTGTTGAATGGTTATACCAGACTTCACCATTCCCTTTCATTTTAACATTTTTGTTTCTACCAAAAATATTGTAGTTATTTTTATGTGATTTATTGCTCCTTTTAGATTGTATGCTCCTGGAGGGCAGAGTACACTCACATTCCTATTTGTATCTTTTCTTTTCCACGGCACCTAACACAGTGCCTTGCACACTGTAAACACACACGTTGAACACACACGTAAAGCTGATTGTGTTGTTCTGCTTTTCCAGTAAGAAGTCTAACTGATGTCCTTTAACTCAGAGAAGCAGCAATGGAGCAACATCATTAAGTTTACCATCCTTGTTTTTAAGGTGGCTTTATAATGAAATGCTAGAGTAGGAAGGTAACTGCTATATTTGGTCCACTTGAGAGTGGTGAAATCAGGTTTGCTTGGCTGGATGTGTTGGCTCACACCTGTGATCCTAGCACTCTGGGAGGCTGAGGTGGGTGGATTGCTTGAGTTCATGAGTTTGAGACCAGCCTGAGCAAGAGTGAGACCCTTTCTGTACTAAAAATGAAAAGAAAAAAAAAAAAAAAACGGAGGCAAGAGGATCACTTGAGCCCAAGAGTTTGACATTCCTGGGAGCTATGACCTCCCCCACCCCCCACTCTACCCAGGGTGACAATGTGAGACTGTCTTAAAAAAAAAAAAAAAAAAAAAAAAAAAAAATTAAATCAGCTTTGCTCACAGTAATATTTTATTAGAAGTAGTTGTGGTGAAAAGTACTAAATATGGGTGTAAGTAGTCCCCCAAAACTAATTAAACCTGTTCTAATATATTGAAGCAGACAGCAGGATAGAGAAGGTACATTTGAAATTCTATGCTTATCATCTAGATCTCTGCCACTTGATTTTATGTACTTAAAATCAAATATACTTTTTTGCTATGTAGTATAGTAAATTTTTGATTTCGCCTTCTGAGGGTTTGACAGTGAAGGCTTTTGGCTTTAAGCCATACTTTTCATGAATATTTTAAAAGTTAGTAATGATTTTTTTTTTCTTTACTTAAATACAGTCTACTGTCCTCAAAGCCTTAGGATTATAATTCAGAACTGCAGTACCAGAGTAATAATTAATCTGGACATGTTACAATGATTATTCATTGAGCTAACTTGGTACTTAGCTCAAGTTGCTTTTTAGATTAAGTTCCTAAGTAAAGGCTGCTTTTCTTTTCTTTCTTTTTTTTTTTTTTTAGAGACAGAGTTTCATTTTGTTGCCCTTGGGTAGACCACCGTGCCATCACAGCTCACAGCAATCTCCAGCTCTTGGGCTTAGGCGATTCTCTTGCCTCAGCCTCCTGAGTAGCTGAGACTACAGGTGCTTGCCACAAGGCCCAGCTATTTTTTTTTTTTTTTGTTGCTGTTGTTGCAGTTTGGTGGGGCCTGGGTTCGAACCCGTCACCCTCTGTACATGGGGCTGGCACCCTACTCACTGAGCCACAGGCGCTGCCCTGCTTTTCTTTTCAATTGTTCCCCTCCGAAGCTGGGCAGGGAAGAGTAAGTAGTAGGTGTGTCATCAGAATCAGCAGGCTGACAGCAAGCTCAGAAGTTACTGTGGCTTCCTCTGCTGTGTTTGGTTGCTACATCCACTATGGAGTAATCTTGGTTTCATCAATATGCCATTAAACATAAGCATCTACTCAAAATAACAGTTAAATTCCCATTTTCTAGACTCCATTTCACAGAGTGGATGCAAACTGGGTGAGAGCTGAACATCTCATGTAAAAGTAAACACATTTGGCTGCCACTATTATATATCAGAAAGAGATTCATGAGGCAAGGTAATCTATATAAAATTCCCCATCCTGTTTTGAAGCAAATCCCAGAAATATTACACCTGTAATATTTTAGTGTATCTCGGTAAGGAAAGAATTCTTTTTTTTTGAGACAGAGCCTCAAGCTATTGCCCTGGGTAGAGTGCTGTAGTATCATAGCTCACAGGAAGTTCAAACTCCTGGGCTCAAGAGAGTCTCCTGTCTCCGCCTCCCAAGTAGCTGGGACTACAGGCGCCCGCCACAACACCCGGCTATTTTTGGGTTGCAGCCGTCATTGTTGTTTGGCGGGCCGAGGCTGGATTTGAACCCGCCAGCTCAGGTGTATGTGGCTGGCACCTTAGCTGCTTGAGCCACAGGCACCGAGCCAAGGAAAGAATTCTTAAAACACTCATATTGACATGTCTTGAAAATGCCATACATAAACTAGCAATTCCTTATAATTAAATATCCAATAAGTGCTCAAATGTTTTTTCAGTTGGTTTGTCACACTGAGATCCAAACAATGCATGTGGATTTTTATCTGGTTAACATCTCTTACATTTCTTGCCCTATTAGGTTCTGTTCATCCTCTATCCCCTTTTCTTTGCAATTCAATTTGTTGAAGAAACTTGGTCATTCAACAAAGTGATCAAGTTATCTGTCGTGTTTTAATATTCTGGACTTTGCTGACTACATCCCCTGTAATGCTTTTAAACTACTCTTAAAAAATTGTAAATTTTACTGTATGTAATCTCACATTACAATGCTGTTTGGTAATATACTATTAGCTGCTTTTAGATGAGATAACTAAGGGTGCATCTAGCTTTTACTTAGTATGTCTTCAAAATTCAATCATTGGTATGTTACAATTTCCTTCTATTTGAAGGCTGAGTAGTCCACTGCATGGTATGTAACATTGTTTATCCCTTCGCTCACCATTGGATACAATGGCTAATACATGTACCATTTTATTTTTTATTAAAAAAATTTAATAGGGGTGGTGCCTATGGCTCAGTGGGTAAGGTGACGGCCCCATATAGCGAGGGTGGCAGGTTCAAAGCTGGCCCCGGCAAAACTGCAACAAAAAAATAGCCAGGTGTGGTGGTGGGTGCCTGTAGTCCCAGCTACTCAGGAGGCTGAGGCAAGAGAATCGCCTAAGCCCAGGAGTTGAAGGTTTCTGTGAGCTGTGATGCCAGAGCACGCTACCCAGGGTGACAGCTTGAGGCTCTGTCTCAAAAAAAAATTTTTTTCCCCCGGTAAAAATTAACATTAAAATTTCACCAAATTTCAACTTTATTTTTTCAATGCAATTGAACTTTCAAAATGGCTGATTAACTGTGAAACTGCAACAAAAAAATAGCCGGGCTTTGTGGCGGGTGCCTGTAGTCCCGGCTACTCAGGAGGCTGAGGCAAGAGAATCGCCTAAGCCCAGGAGTTGAAGGTTGCTGTGAGGTGTGTGATTCCATGGCACTCTACTGAGGGAATAAAGTGAGACTCTGTCTCTACAAAAAAAAAAAAAAATTTAATACTGAAATTGTACATCAATATCCTATGACTCTAAACCTTTTTCATCAGTCTCCTTTAAGTCTGAAGAAAATGATTAATTTATTAATTTCCACAGACAGAACAGTCCCACTGATGTAACATTTAGTATGAAGTCCTACACTCACATGAGAAATAAGAATAGCCATTATTAGAACGGTGCCTGTGGCTCATTGAGTAGGGCGCTGGCCCCATTTAGCGAGGGTGGCGGGTTCAAACCTGGCCCCAGCCAAACTGCAATAAAAAAACAGCTGGGCATAATGGCGGGCACCTGTAGTCCCAGCTACTCGGAGGGCTGAGGAAAGAGAATCACTTAAGCCCAAGAACTAAAGGTTGCTGTGACGCCAAGGCACTCTACTGAGGGCAACAAAGTAAGACTCTGTTTCTTAAAATTAAAAAAAAAAAAAATAAATAAAAAAGAATAGCCATTATCAAACTGGCCTGCAACCTGATTTGAGTTCTTGGCTCAGGATACACGTAGTAAATTTCTAAACCCACACTAAAATATAAATGAAAATTGAGTATATCTTGTTAAAAAAATTTCAGGTTGGGTGCCTGTGGCTCAAGCAGCTAAGGCGCCAGCCACATATACCAGAGCAGTGAGACTTCACCTCTAAAAAAAATAGCCAGGTGGTGGTGGGCGCCTGTAGTCCCAGCTACTTGGGAGGCTGAGGCAAGAGAATCACTTGAGCCCAGGAATTGGAGGTTTCTGTGAGCTGTGATGCCATGGCACGCTACCCAGGGTGACAGCTTGAGGCTCTGTCTCAAAAAAGAAATTTTTTCCCCCCAGTAAAAATTAACATTAAAATTTCACCAAATTTCAACTTTATTTTTTCAATGCAATTAAACTTTCAAAATGGCTGATTAACTGTGAAATAATTGCAGATAACTTTATGTAGTTTTTAAAATTAAGTTTGCCCAGCATTTCAAAATGGTTATGGAATATTATTTTTAAAATGTAAAAATGTGCTATACATATTGCTCTTTTCTGCTAGGCTGGGGCCAGTATCTTCCATTGCAAGATACCAAAACTAGGCTCAGTGCCCGTAGCTCAGTGGTTAGGGTGCTGGCCACGTACACCTGGGCTGGCAGGTTTGAACCTGGGCAGGGCTTACCCAACAACAATGACAACTACAACAACAAAAAAATATCTAACCAGGTGTTGTGGTGGGTACCTATAGTCCCAGCTACTTGGGAGGCTGAGGCAAGAGAATTGTGTAAGCTCAAGAGTTTGATGTTGCTGTGAGCTGTGAAGCCACAGCACTCTACCAAGGGCAACATAGTGAGACTCTTTGTCTCAAAAAAACCAAAACAAAACAAAACAAAAAAAACGTGGTGGCGCTTGTGGCTCAGTAAGTAGGGCACCAGCCCCATATACCAAGGGTGGCAGGTTCAAATCTGGCCTCAGCCAAACTGCAACAAAAAATAGCTCCCAGCTACTTGGGAGGCTGGTGCAAGAGAATCGCCTAAAACCCAAGAGCTGGAGGTTGCTGCAAGCTCATTCTACTGAGGGCGACAAAGTGAGACTCTGTCTCTTAAAAAAAATAAAAAAAGATACTAAAACTACTGAATAAAATATATATTTGTTTTTTCTTTTGTTTTGCAGTTTTTGGCTGGGGCTGGGTTTGAACCTGCCACCTCTTGCATATGGGGCCAGTGCCCTATTCCTTTCAGCCACAGGTGCTGGCCTGAATAAAATTATCCTTTTAAATCAATAGGTACTTGATTCAATTTCCCTGAAATTATCAACATAGTTACCAAAATCTTGCAGGATTTTGTAAGATTTTGTAAACTGTCATATTTAGTTACAAAAAAAGAAATACAAAGGACTGAAATAGATATCCAAACGTAAAGTGAAAATATAAAACTCTACTGAGATTAAAATACCATTTTTCAACCAACAGATTGGCAAAGATTAAAAGTTTTGATGACACTGTTTATAATGAAGATTCAAAAGGCTTGGTGCCAGTACCACAGTGGTTACGGTGCCAGCCACATACATCAAGGCTCTCGGGTTTGAACCTGGCCCAGGTCAGCTAAACAATGACAACCACAACAAAAAATAGCTGGGCCTTGTGGTGGGTACCTGTAGTCCCAGGTACTTGCGAGGCTGAGGCAAGAGAACGACTTATGCCTAGAGTTGGAGGTTGCTATGAATTGTGATGCCACAGCACTCTATCAAGGGCAACATGTCAAAAAAAAAAAAAAAAGATTCAAGGAAATAGGCACTCTCACGTATTATGTTTTTTTTTTGTTTGTTTGTTTTTCTTCAGTTTTTTAGCCGGGGCCCAGTTTGAACCTGCTACCTTTGGCATATGGGGCTGGTGCCCTACTCCTTTGAGCCACAGGCGCTGCCCAACTTTGTTTTCTTGTAAGAGTTTATAGTTTCAGATTTTACATTTTTCTGGAAAAAATTCAAGTAGAAATCATTAAATGATATAACTGAACACTCAGTTTTCTTTTGCTTAAGTGGAAGAGAATTAGATTGTGTTTTAAAAGACAACTATGTAGGTTTGGTGCTTGTAGCTCAGCAGCTGGGTGCCTGACACATACACCGTGACTGGCGGGTTCGAACCCAGCCTGGGCCTGCCAAACAACAATGAAACTACAACAAAAAAAGTAGCCAGGCATTGTGGCGGGCACCTATAGTCACAGCTACTCGGAAGGCTGAGTCAAGAGAATTACTTAAGCTCAGGAGTTTGAGTTTGCTGTGGGCTATGACGCCATGGCACTTTACTGAGGGCCACATAGTGGGACTCTGTCTCAAATAAACAAATTAATAAATAAAAATACAACTATGTACTCTGAAGGATGTTTTAAGACTGGGAAAATATCTATGCCTGGTGTGGGATTTGGGATGAAACTCTAAATGTAGCTAAATCTGCCATCAAAGCATAGCATCAAAGCATTTCTACTATGTTTTTACAGAAAACAAGAACAAAAACTTCTCCCTTCTTTTGCCTATTAATCAGAGGAAGTTGTAAACCCCGACTTCCCAACCAGTGAACAGTAGTGTGAAAGCACTACTTCGCAATGCCCTATTAGTGGAGTTGCTATCATCAGCTGATTCACCATTACTCAACTGCCAAATACTAAGTTTTCACACTTGAACTTTTTATTGTGCAGAACACTTAGTAATACAAACCTTAAAGTTCATTTCTATAATTCACCTGGAATTATAGAAATTATAGGGGAAATTGGCTTTTTTTTTTTTTTTTTTTTAAATAAATACAAATGTACCTGGCTTGGCATCCGTAGCACAGTGGTTACGGCGCCAGCCACATGCACAGAGGCTGGCAGGTTCGAACCTGGCCTGAGCCTGCCAAACAACAATGACAACTGCAACAAGAACAACAACAAGAACAACAACAACAACAAAAAGCTGGGCATTGTGGTGGGCGCCTGTAGTTCCAGCTACTTGGGAAGCTGAGGCAAGAGAATCGTTTAAGCCCAGGAGTTGGAGGTTGCTGTGAGCTGTGCACCACGGCACTCAAAAAAACAAACAAATAAATGTACCAGAATTTTGTATACATTCCATATTTTCTCCAGGTATATCTTTAGATCCACATCCAAGGAAATCTTTAGAAAACTATGTAATTCTATTCATTATAAAATGAGTTTTAATTTCAAAGTAGAAATATACTTTCTCTACTAATCATATCCAATGCCTAACTACATAAATAAGTTCAGATGTAGCAATATTTATGAACAAAATGGAGCAGGCAATTCCTTTGAATTGCAATGCTCCTAAAATTTTTCTAGATTTACTCATGATTGCACAATGGCCCTTAAAAAGACTTCCCAACAGACTCAGCATTGCTTCTTTAGGTACCGCGCACAAGGGTAAATATGAGGAAGTCAAACAGCACAGCAAAGCTGGCAATTGGCAGCTACTGTCTGTGGTCCTCGTCACTTAAGGCTGAGTTTGGAGGACTGCTTGAGCCCAGGAGTACTGAGTCCAGGCTGGACAATGTGATGAGACTCTTATCACTAAAATAAGTAAGTAAAAACTCAGCAAATCAATTGTTTTAGGTAAAAACAATCTGTTAAATGTTCGGATTAATGGATATTAGGAGATGTAACACACCAAGAAGTACTTAGTTACTCATTCTGTTTATTGGTTTGAAAGAAAGGAAATACAAATGACTGGCTAAGTGCTGCACACTAACATGGAAAAGGTGTATTAAAAAAAAACAAAAAAACAAAAAACCAGTAAAGCAAATCAAAGTTAATATAGTTTCAATTGAACAGAATTTTTATGTTTAATATACTACACATTTATAAAATAAAAGTCAACAAGGGGTATTTTGTAAATAATTAGTAGAACAAGTAAAAATAAATATCAGAGACCTGAAATTTTTATACTTTAATGAAATAATAAAACAAAGAAATCCAAACTACTAAATGTAATCTGAGAGGCAGTTAAAAAAAAAACCCCCCCCCCCAAATTTAAAAACACAATCCTTTTGAAACATTTAATCAGTCCATAGCAAATAGTTATTACATACCAAAAGCTCTAAAGTGTTAACTAGTTCCACCACAATGCCATGTAAATCTTGACAATTTAGAAATCTTGAGATCAACACTTAAATTCTTTTCTTGATCTCTACAGCTTGGT
>CAUYPK010113300.1:0-42213 GCA_963574355.1 Loris lydekkerianus
TCTTGGCATATCTGGAAAGTTCTCCTTTATAATCTCATGGAGAAGAGACTCTGTGCCTTGTGAAGCCACTTCGTCACTTTCGGGGATCCCTATAAGATGAATATTGGATTTCTTCGAATTATCCCAGAGCTCTCTGAGAGAATAGTCTGTTTTTTCTCTCCATTTCTCTTCTTCTTTGCGGGTTTGGGAGCGTTCGAAAGCTTTGTCTTCAATGTCAGAAATCCTTTCTTCTGCTTGGTCCATTCTGTTACTGAGGGATTCTACTGTGTTTCTAAGACCTTTGAGGGATGCAACTTCTTGTCTCAATGTTTCAAAATCTTTGGTCATTTGCTCTTTGAATCCATTAAATTATTGAGATAACGTTTGGAATTCTAATTCGATCTTATTTGCTATACAGATCCTGAATTCAATTTCTGACATCTCAGCTATTTGTTTGTGCATGGGGTCTTGTGGTGTTTCTGCCCCATTGATCCTTGGGGGAGTTGATCTACTCTGATTATTCATATTGCCAGAGTTTTTCTGTTGATTTCGTCTCATGATTTTTTTTCACCATTGCCTCTGGCCATCCTCAGAGTTGGGGAGGTGTCTCTCTAAGATTAGACCCCAGCGGGATCACTCTATTGTTGCTGGATCTTTGTAGGGAGTGGCCCTGTGTTGTTCCTCTGGGGCTGCTCTAGTTAGGGAGTTCTGTTTGTGGAAGCAGCTCCGGTGTGTGACACGCCCAGATCCCGCAACAGGACTGGGGGTTGTGCGCACAGTTCTGGGAGTGCCTGGTGCCCGATGACTTTAGCACAGAGAACCCAAGGCTCTACAGTCTCTGGGCAGGAGAAGGGCTCTGCGCAGAGGCAGGGAGGGCTCCAGAGGGCATGCAGCCACCAGAGTCCCTGGCCAGATGAATGGACTATTGTGGAGGCTTGAAGGACACAGAAGGGAGAATGCAGGGTTGCGTGGCTTCCGCAGTTTTTAGTCAGGGAATGTGGAGGCCCAGTGGGGGTGGGTACCTAGTCGGGGGTCACTGCACAGCTCTTATGGAGGTCTGGGCAGCGCCAAGCCCAGGCATTTGAGGTTGCTATGAGCTGTGACGTCACAGCACTCTATCCAGGGCAACAGCCCAAGGCTCCAGTGTGCCAAAACCGCCTCACTCTGCCTCTAGGGATTAAGGCTATAGGGCAGTTCAGTCCCCGCCTTTAGGCTGCTCAGTCACTAGGTTACTTTGTCCCACCGGATCCTTACTCTGGGACCCTGAGGGCGGAGCTTGCTGGAGCAGTTCTTTCTCAATGGCTTACTTCGCCCAGCTCAGTGGCTGATTCTGGGGCCCCAGACAATGCCCAACTTTCTCCACAGTCCTGCTCAAGCTCTCCCCAAGGCAGCTCAACTGAGTGCCAAGTCCAAGAACACCAAAACAGTTCACAGGTAAGGCCTTTCTGATTTGCAGTCTCACTGCTGCTTGTACTCATGGTTGCCAGTGTGATTAGGTTAATGGAACACACGCAGCCACTTGCCAGTTTTCCACTGTTTTTGTCCTCTTCCTGGGGTCCAGAAGTTTCTTGCTGGCTCCCTGTATCCTCAAAGGGATGATCATAGGCAGATCCCACCGGCCAGAGATGCCTGGAGTCTTGTCTTTCCAGACTCGTTGTGCCCAGTTGCAGAGAAGCTGATACTCGGCCGCCATCTTTAATCCAATCCCCCAGTTACTAACTCCTTAATGAAGTCTCTCCTTTCAAGTTTGAAAGTGACTATAAAATAAAATATAATCACAGAAAAAGCCATACAAAAAGTTACAAGGAAAAAAAACATGCCTCTTAGCCTGCCCATCAGGCTAAGAATCTCAGATAATACCACACCCTGTGTCATTACTCTTTATGAACACAAATACAGTTCTGGAGTATATCTACTAGAATGTATCTATTGTGATTATATCAAGTAGAAATTCTGTAAGTAGTAGCTTGAAGTGACATACTCCCAGCTTCATTGTTGATATTTAGAGTGACCAGAGGAAATGCTCTGTCAGTCCCTTCAAGGTTCCCAGAGGCCACATCCCACCCAGGCTCTGGCTATCCTGGCCCCTCCCTGGAACTTCTGTCTAGCTTCCAGACCCACATCATCTCTACCAGTAGGGACTTGCTCTGGGTCTCTGGTTCTCTATGACTAGTAAATACAACTGAATACCTGTAATTTAGAAAAGAAAAGGGGTAAAACTTTCCAATTCTATTCCTTTAAATAAAAATCAGAAAAATATTTGCCACTTGAAAGTGAGAAATAGATTGGAAAGGGGACACTTACTTAGTTGAGAAAAATAGTCTACAGCACCTTCTTAAGGATGCAGGTAAAAGGATATAGGCATTTATAAAAACTCATAGAAGCATTCAGTTGAGATATGTACATTTTACTGTATGAATATTTTACCTCAAAAAAGCTCATTTTAAAACTAATGGCATAAATTATTTTCTTTGTTTTGTTAAATATACCATAGTAGTGAAAAGGAAATAATAAACTGTTCCTGGTATTTTATTCATAAGGCAATATTTTCCGAAGCAGGAGATGATCATCTTGAATACAATAAGAACTTAAAAATTCTATTTACATGTTTTGAATCAAGCATTTTATTCTCACAGAATACAGTTATTTTTTTTCTTGTTTGTCCTTGAAAGCTTCTATTTTTAACTTCTTGTTTCTAAGTTCACCGAGGTCCATTAGAGACAGATTGAAGAAACAGAAAAAGAGTAACACATCAGGTATACGAAAGAAAATAAAAAGCACTGACAGTTTGTTATTTTTTTTTCCTTGGAACTAATACAGCTTTTAATAGTACCACATGTCAAACAGTCTACCAGCCATCAAAAATGCAATTTTGGTACCCTTAGAAATAAGAAGTACCAAAAACGGGATTGACTAATTGCAGTGGCAGCACCTCAGGACACAAATATTCCTCAGTAGAACCTGAAACAAAGCTGGTTTCTCATGTATCCCCTCAAGATAGACAAGGATTCAGCTGCAGTGAAATGATGGTCAGAGTTAATGAAGAGTTGTCAGTGCTGGAAAATGTTGAGTATGAAATTTGCAGTTGGCTGAATCTGGGCAAGCCAACCTGTATGAAAGCCAAGCACAAACAAAAAATACCTGCTAATTGTGATGGCCAATTCAACTTGTATCACACCTCAAACCTTGTCAGCACTTGTCATTCAATTGAAAAACCATTAACACTGTAAAATATGCTTTATTACTGCCTATGTTTGTTCGTTCCATGCACCACTACTCTCTTGAGCCATTACAATTTCCTCTAATGCATTGCAGGTCGTTACTAAAAAGATAATTTTTTTACCTGATCCAAACATGTAAGCTGCAGTTAGAAGCTTAAATGTTTTTAATAATCATTTTTTATTATGTAATTGTCTTAATTTTTTCAGATATTTTTCATCCAAGGTTGGTTGAATCTATAGATGAGGAAACCTCAGATACGAAGGCCCAACTATAAACACATATGCACATGCTATATACACATACACACGCACCCACACATGCTTGTTGTACCACCTGCAGGGGAAGCACTCAGTATGCTTTCATTTAGGGAATTTTTTTTTTAATTCCTAGATAAAAACATTTCCCATCAGTTTAACAGGTGCTTACTTATATAATAAGTGACAAAAGAAAGTAGCTCATATTTTGAATCCAATAATATAATGTAATTCTTGGACACTACAGACAAATCACTATTGAGGTCAGCCCCAAATGCATGAGAATATTGTTTGAAAGCCTCTCAAGGCCTCTGAAAGGCATGGATCCTCATGCATGCTCGTGAGCTATAAATATTTTGTCATATTAACTAAAAACTGTAACATTTCTTAAGGAAAACATGAATTTTTAGATAAATAAAGGCTTAAAATTACCTCTTGTAAGTTCATGTCAGGATTTGTTATAAGGATAGTTTGTCTTTCAACAAAACTTTTAACATTTCAGAGCTTTTTGGAGTAGGAATTAGCAGAAAACCTGGATATTTGTGTTTGGCTTTAATACAGATTGGCTTGCACCATTACTTCATTAACTCTGATCATCATTTTCCTGCAGAGGAATCCTGATATCCTGGAGGTAGTAGATGATAAAACTAGCCTTCTTTCAGGTTCTACTAAAATCTGTGAGTTTTCATTTCTCCGTCCTGAGGAAATTCAGGAAAACCATTAAAAATCACTATAGTGGGTAACAAGAAACCCCTTATATAGAAGTTTCCAAATGTTTTTAGACTACAATATATTGCAGCATAACAAAGAGCTCCTACCCTCTTCTACTTGCTAAAACTCTTTCAATAACCTCCCACTCTACAAAAGAAAAAAAAAGGAAGAAAGATTTTACTCAAATGAATGTAAAAAGCCAGAGTGGCTGTATTTAACTTCTCATACATACATTCATTCATCAAAACTGTATTGAGCACTTTACATGCACAGAAACTGCTAGCCCACAGGGGATGTCACTGCAAGCAAGTCAGACAAACACCTTGTTCCCACAAAGTTTAACTTGCAAGGAAGTGAGTTAGTGTAGATTAATGGATGCAAACTAAACAGCAGGTAGATAATTACAAAGAGTGATAAATATGAAGGTCATAAAGATGTCCCTGATAGAATGGAGAAGGCCTGGGTGGGGTGCGCTTTGGACAAGGTAGACAAAATATGAAGCATCAAAGAGGAGCGGCAGCATACTAAGCCAAGTGTTGAGCTTTCCACGAGAGGAAGTTGCAAATACAAAGGCTAAAGTATGAAGGAGGTTGATGAATTTAAAGACCAGAAAGGACAGCTGTCCACTTAAAGCAGTGAGTCAGGGAGAGAGAACTAGAATACATAACCAACAAGGTAAGCAGGAGTAAGATCACAACCTTGTAGACAATGTATTTTACTCTAGGTCAGTGGTTCTCAACCTATGGGTTGCGACCCCTTTGTAACAATGAAAGTACATCACAGCATTAGGAAGGCTGAGAACCTCTGCTCTAGGTAAAATAGAAATCCAGTGAAATGATTTAAGCAGGAGAGTTCTATAAATCTATATACATTTTTTTTCTGATTTTTGTGTAGCTATTGGATTACTGGAGCTCATAAAAAATATGAGGAAGAAAACATGTCAGAAAACTGTTGTAGAAGTGTTAGTGAAAGATGATAGTATTTTAGGTAGAATGGAATGGTCTGGCGCTGATGCAGAAGGCAGAGAAATGGCAGGACTTGCTCATAGATGGATGTGGGTGGAAAGAAAAAGAGAAGAATTAGAAGGTTCAGGTTTTAGGATAAACCATTTAGCGGGATGATCTTGTCTGAAACCATGAGCAGACAGGTGGCATGGGAAGCTTGAGAGAAGAATGCAAGTTCTCCACCACTGGGTTTTCACATTTAACAGAACTCGTATAGTCTCTTTGGAACTTAGAGATATAGATAAAAGTCAGAAAGTGGAAAAGAAATACAAAGCATGAAAGGTACTTTTAAGTAGCTTCTTTCGCCTAGATCACTGACTTTCAACCCGTGTACCATGGCTCACTGGTGTGTCATGAGAGAATCTTAGGTGTGCCTCGAAAATTTTCAAAGATCATTAAATTATTTTTGAAAGAAGTTCAAAGCACAATAAGAATATTCTTTTTTGTTTTTACTTGTTTCAGTTGATCAACATAATTTAAGTGTGCCATGAAAGTTTAACTATAGATTCAAGTGTGCCATGAGATTAAAAAAAAAAGGTTGCAAAACACTGACCTAGATAGCGACAAGTCCTCAAACTAGTTTGAACTGCTTTAAGCTGCCTTAGTTGCCTTAGTACCATTTAGCTAATTATAACACTAAAGTCCCCACCTAATAGGAAGCACCCTGCATGCTTAAACTGTATTGTATATATACACACAAGAAAGAAATTTAAAACCTCACAGGAAGGCAGGCACAGTGGCTGTTACCGTCTGAAGAACGGCTGTTGCCTCCACCCTTGAGGGTCCCTTGACTGGGAATGAGAGCCTGGCATAAGTAACCTCTAATAAACTCTTCCAACTCAGCAATCTGGATTGGTCTGGGTTGTTTCTTCAGTCTCTCAGCACCATTTCGGTTTAGAGGGCATTTTTTTGTCCTACACAAGCCCAATAATTTCCCCCCCCAAAAGTCTAGGACAGGATGAGAAAACATAGAGACAGTAAGAGAAAAGGATCTAAGACAAGACTCACAATATTTAATGTCCCTCTTAAGGAAAACAAGCTGGCAAAGAGACTAAGAAAGTACAAGAGCAAGAGTAGAAAACACGGAAATATTATTACAATTGTCAAGAGAGAAAAAGTACTTCACCAAAAAAGAAATGGAAAGTTTGAAATGGGCCACAGAGGAGTGTCCATTAGATTTGATGATGTTGTAAATTAGTCTATTTCATTTAATTAGTCAACTATAATTAACATGGTATAAATACTGACACTAGACCCAGAATTTCTATAAAATCTCTCTCTCTTTCTCTCTTTCTCTGTCTTTCTCTTTCTCGGCATCTAAGTCATCAAACCACTGGCAATGTAAACTCCAGCAATGCTAATTTGTATCTGAACAGGAGGAGAATGCCTCCTGGACATCTGTCCTGGAGGACATCTGTCCTGACTTTTACCACCCAACATTTCACACTCTTATTGGGTATGCAAAGTAAGAGAAGGAAATCTTGAGCCTATAGAGACAAACAAACCAAGTGTAAGATAAACCAGCATGAAAGCTGACCTGGAAGAACAAAAGAGAGGAATATCAGATCAGGACAGGAGAAGGCAGTGATGAAATCAAACAACTGAACCAGAGACTGGACAAAGTGAAAACATGAGCAACTTCTGAGGTTCAGATATGTCTTTTTTGGAGGAGAACCTTTGCCTCCCTTCAGGGTTGAGTAACACCATAGTCATAGTGCTGTCCACTTGATGTTCCCCACCCCTCATTGGACCCACACTCACCATAACTGTAGCCTTTACCTCCCTCCTCTTTCTCCTTTCCCAGGCCCTAAAACAAGGAACTTGAAAAGCTTCAGCAAATGACCACTCTCTCTGTCCACCATGAAGTGTAAGGTGCCTGGCATCTGTTCTCAGATCACTGTACAGCTGGAGGCATGTTCAACATGAAAACCTTAAGCAAAATCATGGTTCTAAGATAGATAACCATATTTCTGGGCAGCACCTGTGGCTCAGTGAGTAGGGCGCTGGCCCCATATACCAAGGGTGGTAGGTGTGAACCAAGCCCTGGCCAAACTGCAACAAAAAAATAGCTGGGCATTGTGGCGGGCACCTGTAGTCCCAGGTACTCAGGAGGCTGAGGCAAGAGAATTGACTAAGCCCAAGACCTGGAGGTTGCTGTGAGCTGTGACACCATAGCACTCTACCAAGGGCGACAAAGTGAGACTCTGTCTCTAAGAAAAAGAAGGAAGGGAGGAAGGGAAGAAGGAAGGAAGGAAGGAAGGAAGGAAGGAAGGAAGGAAGGAAGGAAGGAAGGAAGGAAGGAAGGAAGGAAGGAAGGAAGGAGAAAGAAAGAAGAAAGAAAGAAAGAAAGAAAGAAAGAAAGAAAGAAAGAAAGAAAGAAAGAAAGAAAGAAATCATATTTCTGTCAGAAATTGACAGAAAACTGCCCTGCAGATTATTTTCTAAACCAACTTAAGGAATGAAAGAAAAGCTTGACATTATAAAGATAACTTAATACAAACGATTTCAAGTTCCTGAATTTTCACATACATAAATCATAAATTGGTTCTTCCAGTAGAATTTGTCGTCATAGGCTAGGAAAAAAATGTAATACAGTAGAACTCAGCTTTTGGGCATAATCCAATTATTACCCACTTATCAACCCATCCATAGGCAGCTTCAATCTTTCATCTCCAGAGAAGACAGTCAGCAAAAGGTGGTGCTGGCAAGTCAGAACCTTGTTTATTCTAAAAAAATATAAATTTAAAAAGATATATCATTGATTATGTTAATTCTTAATATAATAGTCTTTCCTTTTCCATGGGGGATATATTCTAAGATTCCCAGCAGATGCTTGAAACCACAGAGAGTACCAAATTCCATATATACTATGTTTTGTTCTCATACATATCTAAGATAAGGTTTAATTTATACATTAGGTACAGTAAGAGATTATCAGTGATGATTAATAATAAAATAGCACAATAATAACAACATACTGCTCCCAGTTTCACACATGGAAGTTTTTTTCTTGCCATAAATCTTAGCAACCTCAAAATTTGATTTTTTCTCTCTCCTTATTTCATCAAGAACTTTCACTCTTTCACATAAAAGGAGTAGTTTACAACTTCTCTTTGGCAGATACGGTTTGCCAACATCACTACCCCTGCACTTGGAGCCATTATTAAGTAAAATAAGGGTGAATTGAATGCAATTGATGTGATGCCAGGACAGTCAATCTGATAACCTGGCTGGTCACTAAGTAACTGAGAGTCATGTAGCACAGACAGTGTAGATCTGCTAGACAAAGGCTTAATTCATGCTCTAGGCAGGACTGAGCAGAATGCTATTATGGATGATGGACAATTTATAATTTAGGAATTGCGTATTTCTAAAATTTTCCATTTAATATATTTGGGCCACAGTGGACTACAGGTAACTAAAACCATGCACAAAAGAAACTATTGCACATATAATTTAATTCAGATATAGACAAATCATAGAAAACTAAGTGTTTAATAAAACAATTATTAAGGTAGAGACTTGTCTAATGTCTTCCTACCTGCCATACCACACACATACACATTGTTTTCCAAAATGTTCCTTTCTTTTTTTTTTTTTTTTACATTATATGCTAAAGGAATGGTTTTCTCAAAAGAAAACACAAAGAGAAAAGAAAGATGAGACAAATTAAATGAGATTTTCTCTCAGAACATCCTTCTTCCTGCTTATAAGTATTTTCATGAATTTTAGGTGGATTATCCAGTATTCATTTTCCCTAGATATTCCAGTCTCTGAAGATTTTTTTGTTTATCTCTAATCACTTCATGGGGAAGAAAACAAAAAGATAGAAGAAAGAGAATGATTTTTTGAAGGTTTTCTACCCTGAGGAATTGGCTTACTTTAAATAAAATTTGTATAAATATTACCATTCAAGTCTTTCATGGTGAACTCTTTGTTACACTAGGAGTCAATAAAAATTCCATGGCTTCAAAGTTGATGTTTCTGTAAGGTGCACTAACTTTAATTCAAAGTGAAGACAAAACCATTAAGAACAGATGACGTAGGATGGGCTTCAGAAAACTTCTTTTAATTTGGCTGAACACTGCAAGGACTCTGTGCAGCATGAGAAGATAATTTATGATAAAGTGAAGATAGACTGAAAGGTGCAATGTTAGGAGATACCAGATGGACTCGGTGTTAACTCTTCAGAGGATAATACTCACAGCTTGGCAAGTTGAAATTGCTATAAAAGAAAAAAAAAAGCTGCAGAAAATTGGGGGTACTGTGTCCCTGTAAGAAAAAGACAAATGGAATCTGGATGTCTTAATAAGAAAAAAAGAGAGAAATAAGGAGAGTGGATAGAGCAGATCTCACTAGGGCAGTCTGTCAGGAAACTAAAAAGGCCATCACGGGATGTGAAGTTACAGAGCAAAACCAGACACTGTGTTTGGGAAAAGAAGCCCCAAACGACCTGCATTTGTTTCTTCAGAATGGCTTTGGAAAAAATTACATGTCATGACTTGAAAGAAGATCAGCTGTATTTTCAGGAAACTGCAATGTGATCTTTAAAAAATTGTACGTGTTTTTGCTATAAAGAAAGCTGATAAAGAATATTTACAAATGTCTGCAGAATGGGAGAATCAACAGATCATGTCAAATTTTAACATTTGTTTTATATTTTACTTGTTACTTGGAGATAGTACTTATACACCCACAAAAGCATGTATAAGTAATATATTTGACAGAAACAATATTTGCTACTATTTGTCATGTACCTTGGTTCAGGTATAGCTGTGTTAGGCATTAAGCCAAATGATTTTCTACATTATGTAATTTATTTTAAAACTTCCCTGACACATGGATATAATTAGTCCTATTTTAAATATTGGGGCAAGTAGATAACAGAAAATTTAAGAAATCTTAAAATTTAAGGAATTTTAAGAAATTTAAGAAAAAAATTAAGGAATCAAAGTTACACAGCTGTCTAAATCTAAACCCTACATTTAACCATAATATTATACTACCTCCCAAGTGGCAAATATTTCAGACACAATCAAGTTGCTTAAAATGTCAAATTGGTATATTATTTTAATCCAGAGTTTTCTATGATACAGGGCCAGTGCAATCACCTATGTTCATATATGCATAGTCCAACTGAATTCAGTTTACTGGACACATAATATTTTCAAGGAACTATGCTGAAATCTGCAGCTTATATAGTAAAATTTAGCAAAAGTCTCTGTTCTGAAAAAATAGTAATAAGCACAATTTGCATCAAGATTCCATACTGGAATTCCATCTGTATTAGTTTAGGCAACAAAGACTAAGAACCAGAAATTGGTGCAGAATGTCCACAACCCAAAGACTGATGATAAAGAGAGCATAGACTTACCTCATTGTGTTACCATCACTTAACTGTCAATGCAGGCAAGAAAGATGAGCAGATGCTAACACGTTTAGGTGAAAAGTGGTTGGAAAACAGGATTAGGGCAACAAAGTGAGACTGTCTCAAAAAAAAAAAAAAAAGAAAAGAAAAGAAAAGAAAAGAAAGAAAACATGATTTTCATGCTAGTTTATAATCACCAGTTACGTATTAATTACAAAAGAAAAGATAAGAGATATGGCAAATATCACCTTACCAAATGATCTAGTAGAGCTTTCCCCCGAATGGGGCAAAGTGACATAATGTATTTCCCAGTGTAATTCTTAGACGGTACACACAATTATCTACGCAGGAGTCTTGAAACAAAAGTTTTCTTGTAGCTTAACGTGAGAAAATAAAAAAGCAAATTCAGATAACTGACCTTCAAATATCCACTCACCTTGCCTTCAAAAATGTTGATGTCTTAATAAAGAAGGACAGAGAGTGGGGCAGGAGAGAAACTGTTTTAGCACAAGTAAAGACCAAAGGGATTGGACAACCGAATTCAGAGAGTGGTTATTTTTATTATATTCTGAATTTTCTTTTACAAGCATAGTAAAGATGAACATTATTGGGTATTTAGAAACCCAATATAGTTTATATGTTGCAAATATATAGCAAATAGCAAATATAGCCTATATGTTACATAATAGTAATTATATCAATGTTAAATTTCTTGGATGTGAAATTTGTTTTCAAGTTATACGCAAGAGCATGCTCATAGGCAGAAAATATATGTTAGGTATTTAGGATAAAGTATGACATCTGTAAACTATTCTCAATCAGTTCAGCAAGATAATACGAGGTCAGACAGTTAAAAACCCAGTTCTTAGAAATTCTGAAAATGTTGAGCCTTTGAAAGGAGCCAGGATATGTCTTACAGAGCAGGATTGTCCTGACCATTCCAGTCAAACAATTAATGTTGACCCAGAATACTTTCCTCCCCAAAGGTAAGGTGATCATACAAGGCCTGACAATTAAGATCATGAACTCATCCTAGAAAAAGTGCTACATACCTCACTGCTGAATATCACTTTGAGTACTCCCTTTGGGGAGCTACACACTGACACACCAATGCCTCGTCCAGCCTTCAAAGCAATTTTGGAACTCTTTTTCTGGAATTGCCAACAGAGCTGCTGTATGAAAGTCTTGACAATTAAGTTCACAACCTCCTTGCTGAATATCACTATGGCCACCTTCCAAGTATTCCCCTTGGCCATTTGGTGACCATTCTAAAGGACATTAGGGGGAGATTGGTCAAGGTAATTAGGCTGTCTGCATTTGTGAATTGGAGCTTATTGAAGTATTAGGCTTCTAGCTTCCCATAGAGACTGGGAGACAAGGGCACAGTTTTTCTTGATAATCTCAGGTATTTGAAAAGAAATTTCTACGTCATAGAAGATTTACATCTCAAAGAAGGCACAGAAATAATTTAGGAGATATTTTTTACATAAATGCTCTAGGAAAGAGAAGTCAGGAACCTGGATTTGGGAAGAAACCTCTCTGAATCTTAGTCGAGCTGAGGGGAAAGTTAAGGCTGTGTTGGTCAGTAATATGGCATAAAAGCTCCCTAGTGATAGTTGGTGAAGACTCCTGAACTTGTCTGTCTCTGAGCATAGTGAAAACCAAATTTAAGAAAAAAAAAATTTTTTTTTCCAGGTTTATTTCTTCAGAAACATTAAAGACATTAGTGGCCAGAGACTAAAAGCCCCCACTCAGCACTTTCACTAACTGAAGTGAAGCTTTTACACTTTCAGTTGGCCCAGATAAAAGGGAGACTAAAAACTGTTCCTTTCTACTTCATAAAAATATTGTGAAGATTAATAGATAATACTTACAAAACCTTCTCAGTTTTTTTATACAGAAAAAAAATCGTATTTAAGTACAAAGTATAATTCCTATAAATCACAGATGAAAATATTATCAGCAAATTGCAAAGGACCAAAGTAAATTAAATCTGAAGGTAAAAGAACCTTAACTATTCCTTTACAAAGACAAAATTTGCACAAAAACTTCATTGCAAGGCGTTTATTTGTGGTTGTAAATGAAGAATTGTAAGAAGCTAAACATTACATAAATAACAATAGAAGAGCATCATTGGTTCTGGAACATTCAAATCAGTTTGATAAAATGGAACTTTTTTTTATTTCTGTAGTCTTGCTACAAATTTCCTAAATTTTTAATTTTGAAAATAAGTGTACTAGGTTATTTTTCTGTTTTTAAAACAATAGAACATAGTGAATTATAGACAACTTCAAAGATGCAGAAAAGTAAAAAAATAAACAAATACAATCCCCAACAGTCTTGACATCTTGAAAAATAACCACCCATGGGTGTATTTATTTATAATCTTTTTGTTCTTAAAATATTTCACCTAGAGTTCTGATGATATGACATACAATTTTATGTTGTATGCTCCAAACTAGTATAAGTTGATTTTTATACAAAATTTGAAAATATGAATTTTCAAGAATCTCAGTTGAGAAATAAGAGCTGGTAATATTTTTATTATTTCCTCATAGGTTTTTCCTCTAGGTCAACATTGCTTTTTAATATGATGTATAACATTCCTCCTCACTCTCACTTTTCACCTATCCTCCATAACACCCCATCATTCATTTCTTTACATTTTTCCTCCTTCAATAATGTGTCAAGTGAAACTTAAGGGCTTAAATTTTATAGAGCTCCTCTGTTAATAGAAACCCTGTTTTTAGAGCATGTGCTAGTATATGTAGGACATTCTTCTAATTCTTTTAAAGTGTTATTATCTCAAGGACACTTACTGGGCTTATATAGACTATGATATGATGAGGTGCTTGACCTTAAGATTGTATCTGTCATTGGCTTGTTTACTACTCTTTACTAATTAAAAGCATGACCCAGGGCATTCAGTATGTATTTGAAGATATAGAGAGTCAAGGTGTTTGGTAATTAAAATGACCTTTATGTTATTCTGCACAACTTTTGTGTGAGGAAGAAAAACAGTTGAATCACTCAGTAATTCTCTCTACAGTCTATCTTACTCGTAGCCTATATGGTGCCTTCAGGAGAACTAGAGAATGACATCGTTCCTGGGTAAATGAATTAAAAAGTGACACAGCCCCAAGTAACAGACTTGGGGTTCTCTAATCAAGAAAAGTCACTCTTTTGTCTTCCTCCAGGCTGCCATAGTCCTCAGTGTACCTCATGAGAGGACCAAGAGCCAAGTTTTATTTATTTTTTATTTTCCCCCATTATTAAAAAATATTTATTTATTTATTTATTTATTGTTTCAGATTAATGTGAGGGTACAAACATTTAGGTTACAATGTTTGTATTCGTTAGCTAGAGTCCCTGTTGTAGTTGTGTCCCACACTCAGGGGGTGTGCCATATACCCTTACATTGTGCCCATTAAGTGGGAGCACACCGATCCCCTGCCTTCTCCTTTTCTCCCTTTCTCTCCCCGTCCCCCCATCTTGCATTGAATTGAGTTTTTCTTTTGTGTGGGTGTATATTAGATTGTCACTGGCTTCATATTAGTATTGAATACACTGGATACTCACTTTTCCATTCTTATGATAACTTTACTAAGAATGTGTTTCAACTCCATCCAGTTTACACAAAAGTTGTAAATTCTCCATCTTTTTATGGCTGAATAGTATTCCATGGTAGATATATACCACTGGTATTAATCTGGGATAATGGGCATTTAGGTTGTTTCCACATCTTGGCAATTGCAAATTGAGCTGCAATACAATAAACAAGCCAGTGCAAATGTTTTTATGATAAAATTATTCATTTGACCAGATATCTTAATTTTGTATTGAGCACAATATCTTCATATACAGTTATTAATTTTGAGTAATGATCATGTTCAGTGGTCTTTAATATATCAGAAAGGGAATGTGAATAATATGTCTTCTCTTCTGAATACTTCATAGACTCCTTCTTTTGCCTTTCCACATGAAAGAGAATTGCTGTTTTATTTTTTTCCAAATATCCTGGGTTTTTTGTCAGGCATATCAGGCTGCAGAAGAGCAGTCTAAGGCCCACTGGATTTTTGTTACTTTATAGACAATAATCATTTACCTTGATTCAATGAAAGCTTAGTTGTTGTTGTTTTGTCTTAATCCTTCTAAAAACGTTTAGTGCGATAATTTACATATGTATCCCTTCCCTTTGATTTTTATGTAAATTATAGGGAGTTCTTTAAGTTTGCATTCTCAGCTATTTTATTTGGCTCTGTAAAGATTTATTATTGTGTTCTTAAATATTGTTTAGATTCTAATTCAGAAACACCTGTATTTTTAGATGCATCTTTATTCTCTGTTGCTCTGCTATTATTGTCTCTCTCATTTGTTAATCTCTTTGCACTTTTCCTTTCTATTCCTGGATCATTTCAATAGAAGTCAGAAGGCCTTTAGGGATCTATGCAGCCATTAGTAAATAGTTGTCACTGGGTGGGACATACCAGGAAGAAAGAGCCCCAAGGGACTGGGTGAAGGAAACCTAGCCTGAACAAGGGAGCTGATAACCATGAGATATTTTAATATGAAAGACCCAACCAGTCTGCACCACCAATAACCAGGAGAACACTTAACGCTTAAAAAACCTGTAGACAAAGAGCCCAAAGTGGCAACCCACTTGGGACCCCCTCCACTATGCCAGAGGCTCTGCTTTCTCCTTTCCTTTCTTCCCATATAAAATGGGTCTGCTTTCACTTGTCGTCTGTGAATTCTTTCTTCCATTCCTGAAACTCAAGACCACGAGGGAAAATTATGGTATCAATTTCACTTTCATTCTCTACTGGTTTCATTTCCAATAATGCCATCCTACTATGTCTAACATAATTTTTAATCCTGTAATTATATTATTTCTTTGCACCCCTTTTTCCTTTGCTTATCATCTTACTATTTTCCTCATTTTGTTCAACTTTTCACAAACATCTCTTCTCTCCTTCCAACATGCTATTGAAGAAACAGCATAACATTTTTATTGATTTTTTTTTTTTTTAGTTCCTTTGTGAATTCTGAAAGTAGATAATTTTCGGTGGCATGGCATGTTTTTAATTAACTATGTTAAGATGCTATTCCCATTCTCTTGTTCTGCTGTGATTTCTGTCACTATGATTGCTGTTACAGAATCTTTTTATAGGGTCAAGTTGCTGTTCATGTATTTGTTTGCTTGTCTTCTATGTACTTCTCTGTATATGAAACAACTCCAACTATGCTCCACATTTGCCAGCAGTCAGGATGGACAACTGACTGTGCCTGCACTCAGTACCCATTTATGTGCCTGAGGAATGTCCTTTCTCTGATGTAAAGTCAGAAGATAATTTATGAGACCATAGTCTTTTCTAGTCCTCCATGTTTAGCAGGCATTTATCTATATATTTCTACTCTGCCAGGAATAATTTTCTCTATGCTTATTTTCTGGATCTGTAAAACCCTGAAATTATGAAGTAGATGAAAAATCTAATCCCACCAGCTATGCAGTCTCTGTCTACAGCACAATATTTGAGGTGGTCACAGCTGTCACAATGCTTGAGAAATTGCCAGTCTTCCCTACTTTTGATTCTGTTCATTTGCTGAAATTCATATCCAAGTAAATGTAGGAAGTTCAGAGCCATGGAACAGAGAACAGTGCCCTGGTTACCTTAACAAGTAGCATCTCTTTTGTTAACAGCACTTTTCCAAGATTTTTCCTTGATCACATCCTGGTCTATGAATCTAAAAGCTATACTTGGAAAGGGAAAAGATATTCCTGACTTCTTTAGGTAAGTGGGCTGTTCTCTTTGTTAGGAAAAGCCTGGGTATCCATTCAGTTGTTTTTGCCTATGCAGTTTTATTGCCCTTATGGGTTAGTGGAAGTGGAGTAAAGCAATCAATTGGCTGTCAGCTTTCATTTTTTAGATTGTTCTGAGTGTTGATCTTTTTCCAAAATTGGCATTTTATTCCTCTGCTTATTCCTAATCACCATTCTTATCATTGCTCCAGCTAAGCCTGCATCAAAAGCCTCAGTTAAGTGTTCTTACTGTTTCCAAGCCTTGCTGATGTCTGAGATTCTTCTAAGGTCAAATGATAATCTACTAACCAGAATCCCCCCATGACAAAAGCTTGGGGTTGTCAATAATTTTATAAATAAGTGAGTCCAAAGCTGCTTTCTAACCATTTTTTTTTAACCTGAAATTCACTTAAATATATGAAGCTATGATAAATGTAGGTGATTAGCTTTGGGGAGGATGCTGTGTACGTGCATTAGGCCTCATCAACATATATCCCTCCTCCTTCATGCCTGAATATACACATGTCATCATGTATGAACACAAACATGTTCTTGCACGTAAACTTGGTCTCACGTATGAGTAAATCCATGCCCTCATGTATGAACATGTATGTGCCTTCCCATATGAACACACTCAGTTATCATTAAGAGACATAACCCTCCATGAGCAGGCATTTCACATCTGTATGACAGCACTCTCAGGTAAAAATGGGCAAAAGAATAAAATTGTTCAGTATAATTATACGACACCTGCAAAAATAACGCAACGTAAGACATATTAAAGGCAGATGTAAGGTAGAGGCTATAAATGAGAGGGAAAAAAAAGAAATGGGTATATGTGGTGAGGAGAATGATGTATAAGCACTTTACACATATTCTTTGTTATCCCCATAATAATTTGACAAAGAAGGTACTGGAGCTCAAATGAATTCAGCTAATTTATTCATGAAATTTTTCAGACACCTACTGTGTGCTAGTAGACACTGAAATTGAGGCTCAGAAAAGTAGTTCCTGGTAAATTATTTAAGGAAATTGATAACTGCCTAATCCAAATCTAACAATAGCGTTCATGTGTTTTCTACTACCCACACTAAAATGTAGGATTGATTTATTTTCACATAATTTTTTTCCTAAAACACTGTTCTCACAGAAGTTTTTGTCTAGCTAAATCAAATATAAGTATAATATTATTTTGCTTAATAAAATTCTGAGTTAGTTTTTGAAGAAAAATTTCCATATAGTAGTTTTTCTACATCAGAAATGTTAAGTGGAACATATGTTCAAAACAGCAGCTTGCAAAAATGATACTGGTAATAACGTCTTAAAATATATATCTGAATCTTACCATCCTCCATAATAACTGACAGAAAACCTAAAATAGTAAAACCAAAAGCCCAAAAGGTACTTCCACAGAAATGTAGCTGCCAGGTATCCCCCAAGGCAGAAAATAACAAACTGGGAGATACAAGCCACCAATACAAAAAGACCCATGTGACATCATCAACTGTATAAAAGAAAATAGAGAGAAAACTAGAGGATTTAAGATGGCCTTGAGACCCAGAAAACCACCAGCACTAACCAGAATACTCAACATGGAAGAGAGGTCAAGGTTGGGGAAAAAAGCAAGGACATGTTTTATGAGTTATCTCTCTAAAACCCCCATCCTTTATGGGAATTAAAACCTGCATTCCTCGCCTGAGGCCACTAATCAAAGGGGAAGGAAAATATTCTTTGCTGTTTGTTTCCTAGTATCTTAAACTACAGGAACTTGCTCAACAGACTTGTCCAGACAAGGGTGACAAGATCATAGACCCTGAAAGTAAGGTTCACTGAACCACAAATTATAGTTAAACAATAGCCTAAAGCTACAACATGCAACACTGGCCAAGTAGATCCAAGCCCAGCAGCCAAAAACCTAAATTTAAAAAAAAACCTGTACTTCTGTGTAAAGATAGGATGACAGTCTTTGAGACACTAGTCCCTCGCCCTCCTCATTTGCTAGAAAATTAGTAAACTTCTCTTTCCTTTTCCTCAAACCACTTATTTTCTTTCTTTGTGTTCACTAATTCAGGCTGTAGGACAAGAACCACACTTTGGGTGACAAACAGGCCTCCTGAGTACATTAACCAAAAATAGGAGGGAAGACTATGGGCTTTATTTTGCATGCTAATAGAACCACAATAAAGTCAGAGGTGCTGGAGAGGTCAGGGTCTTTTAAACTCTGGAAAGTAATCAGCTGAAGCTTCCTTTTAGGACAAAGGTCCACACTGGGGGTAGAATCCAATTGAATATAGAAGGAAAATGAAGACAATATAGAAGGAAAATCAGATAAAAGCAGAAGTGGGCAGAAGGGCCTCCATAACTCAAAAGGTAGAAAGCCATATGTTTTTATGCTGTGGAAATGAAACAAGAAGGAATTCTGAATTTTGAGAATTCTAGCCCATCTTCGCCTCTAAAGAATAGAGGAAAAACGTTCAAGCATTAAACCTGGGCAACAGAAAAGGATTATGATAAAAATAACACTCAAAAGTTATGCTTAAAAAACTAGAACAAGGTACATAATAATGATTCCATAAATAAACATCATAAACATGCCTTAAAGATAAAAATTATAACCTAATACTTCAAACTATACCTATTAAAAATTAAGCAAAAAATGAAAGAACATAAATCTTAAGTAGAAAAACTCAGAATTTAGGTTACTGAAGAAAAGAAAAACTTGAAATGATAGCTTCGAAAATATGGCAAAGATGTAAAAAGAAAATGAAAATATTTCATAGAAAAAGAATGATCTAGAAGGAATAAACACTCAGGATAACATATTCAGAGAAATAGGATAAAGGAGAAAAATTTTTAAACTTAAAAGACAAAGACATACACAAGATTCAAGAAACAGAGGAAGAAATAAATGCAAAGAAAATCTCACACACACACACACACGCATGGAAAAAAGCACAGTGTGATAGGACAAATACTAAAAATTTTGAGTCTAAAACTTTGAAATAAAAATTTAACTTGCACAAAGCTTGTAATTGGAAATTGCAACAAAAACAACACAGAGATGCATAGTTTTATAATACTATGACAAAACTTAAAGAAAAATAAAACAATCTATTGAGCAGCTAGGCAAAAAGATCAAAGACAGCCAAAATGACTAGAATGACAATGACATTAAGACTAATGATGAACGATGAATTAATATTTACCTGAAGCTAAGTGGCAGTCATAATAGAGAAATTATAATATGAGATGGCCATATATTCTCACAGTTATCAAAAAGGGTGAAGGATAAGGACAGAATATGGAAAGTGCATCAGAACTAATGATTGCCTTCTGATTATTAACTAAAAAAGAATAGTGCTCTAAGTTAAGCACTGGTGGAGAATGAGGAAGAGAAAATAGACTATTTGCTAATTTCTATATTGTTTATAGTAGGAAGCCAAAGACAACATTCAGAAAGAAAGAAATTAAGGTTGTTGCATAAGGATATTAGTATGGACTAATCTTTAGAACAGAGATATAAACTTTCCTAAACACCAAATAAAATGCTGACAAAGGGATCAATTAAAATTTTTCCAAGTAGTTACCCATAGGGGAAGTAAGAAATGGGACCAGGAGGACAGAGATAGAAGCTCGACTCTTCTGAACATACCTTGTTTACAAATTTAACATTGAAAGAAAAAAAAGTTGTACATAATTGTAACATATTTTAAAAGAAACCTCTAAAAGGTTAAAGCAAAGAAATGAACCCAACTATATATTGAGTTTGTAGCATAATTGCCCATACGGAAGCTGTTTTAAGTCACTTTGAAACACATCTCCTCTACAATATATACCAGTTAAGATACAAGGTAAGGAACAAAAAATAAAAATAACTCTGCTAAATAAACCTTAAACTTGAGTAATTGTATATTTGATGACAATGTTTATATTTTATTTGGGGTCCCTAGTATGTGTATCATTGAATAAAGCAAATGGTTGGTTATATTGGTTTTATAGGGAAATGAGAGCATCAAGGCAGCTAAGTAAAAGCCCTATGGTATTAAAAGCAAGTAGATTATATTAGTCTAAAATTGTGATGTAATTTATTAAAACAAAAAATCTCTGTTCACTGAAAAGGCCTAGATACAATGACCAATCCAACAGCAATAAGCAACCTTTAATAACAAGGCAATAACTACTCCTAGCACGTAGATTGGTTACTTCCATTACCATTTCCCGGAATTCTGGAGAAATGACTGATTTCAGGTTTGAAACATAAACTGAGTCTGGCACTTCCTATCATGCAGAAAATTAGGAAGCTACTGAAGAGTATTACAGAAAAGTCAAAAGGACATACAATCAAACTTACAGAGGCTCCAGCTGGCAAAGATGGGACTCTTTAACATCAATAAATTTAATAACAGCAATGGATGAATTCATCAAAATATTTAAAATGTGGTCATCAATAATAAAAAAAAATACTGGTCATATTTAAAGTATGCTGGGAATCAATTTTTTAGTTTTAAAACCATTGAGGAAAAAGAAAAAATCAAGCAAAATAGTACCTCAAGAAACCTAAATCATTGATGAGGAGAATTCTGTCTTTTTAATTTTTTTTTTTCCTTTTTTGTTAGAAACCAGATCTTGCTCTGTCACCCATGCTAGTACCCCCATTGCAACATTGAACTCCTAGGCTCAAGAAATCTTGCCTCAGCTTCCCAAGTAGTTGAGATTACAGGTGCACAACACCACGTCTGGCTAGCTTTTATTGTTTTTTTGCGGAGAGGGGTACCTTGTTACATTGCCCAGGATGAGCTCAAAGTCATAGCATAATGCAATCTGCCTGCCTCAACTTCCCAAAGTGCTAGGATTACAGGTGTAACTCACCACACCTGCTGGTATTTTTTTATAGAAACATCTCAGCTAATAAATGAAATAGGAATGACAGAATTTTGATATTATTGCATCGTAAGTAATGTACCTAAGAATTAATCAATTATAAAAAAAAGTTGACCAGATATTGCCAGATCTGATATGCTTTCTAACAAGCATACCACATATTACCTAAAATATTCATGTCAAAAGAATTAAAGCTAAATCAGACCAATTATCTAGATCTTACTACCAATTTACAGGAAATAAGACAACGGAACATATTAATTGAAATAGGAATGAATCAATTAGCAAAATCCAGACCATTGGAAACTGTGCAGAATAAATGAGCTGACTTCTTCAGCAAAAAAAAAAACAAAAACAAAAAACTAAGCAAACATTAGAGATGGAGATGAAACCTGTACAATATTGTGTTAACACAATAATTGAGTAACCGAGATGAGGTATATATTTACCAGTGTGATGTAAGCATTCCTAATTCTATATGAAATTAGCACATTTGTACCCCATAAATGCATTAATGTACACATGATTGATGTGCTTATGATTTAATTTTAAAAAAGGAAACCTGTACAATAAAAGAGATTTTGAAGTTTTATCAACCAATTAAAATGTATGAGTCTTATTTGAATATTGATTTGAACAAATAATTGTTTTTAAATACTAATATACTAAGAGATCTTGAATACTTGTTGCTTACCTGATGCTCTTAAAAAATCATTGTTACCTTTTAAGTATAAAGATAGGTTTGTAGTTCTATGTTTTAAAGAATCCTTACCTTCTAAAGGTAAATATTAAATATTTACAGATAAAATTACATTGAACTAAACCAGATGGGGATAAAAGAGAGCAGGCAGGGTAGACAGAAAACATTGGACATATGTCGGAAATTGATGATAGCCACCCTGTATATATAAAATTTTTCATGATATGATTTTTTTCAAGTATAGAAAAATGGCAATCAAAATAAAACACTAGTTTTAGAGGAGGGAGTAGGAATCTACATGTTAAGCTAAAATGAATGCTTTATTTTCAATTGGTATTATAGCATCTGAGTGAAAATATTATGATTCTGAAAAGTTTAAAAATAACAGCCCTAGGTTTAACAATAAAAAATAAGAAATAGAGATTATTAGATCTGTAATTGATTAACCTGTTTTGTTTCATGTAGGGATGTTTTTTCTGGTAATTTCAAACAAAATATTTGCTTTAAGCCATACAGAAATATAGCTAACTAGAAAGCTCAGGGTTTCTAATTTTAACAAGCACCTTTTATCCAAAGAAGCAAATTTCTTAAGTATTATCTGTTTTCTCTTCAAAAGCATGAAGCGCCTCATATAACACACTTCATTAAGATGGAAATGGATTTTTTATGTGTAATTTGCTTTCACTCCCCCCACCGTATTACCTTATTGTTCTTTTACTTTCAAAAACCATAAAAACATTAAAAAAAAAACCCAGATTTTTAAACAATACGAGGTTTCAACATCTCTGAATTGGAATTAAAATATATTGCATACACCGTAACAAATTAAATTAATTCAAAACCAAGAAAATAATCATAAACTCAGAAGGCCCTTTATTTTATGCATTCCTGGAAGATTTAACCCACAATTACTGAAAATTGAATAAATGCTCATTTGTGAGTTTATTACACTGTTTTGAGGAATCATTAACTTAGCTCAGAACAGCAATGTGTTATGATATGACTGAAGCGGTGATCACAGTGCTTTATGGAAATAAAAGTATCATTACGCTCTCCAGGAGCTATTTATTGCTAATGTAAATAAGATTAAGAAGAATACACATGCAACAGGGAAGATAGTAAATGATAGGCAACTATCTAATTTAGCTACAACATTTTCCCAGAGAATGCTGACTCAGAACCCAATAAACAGCTCATAAAAAAAGAGCAAAAGTTTTCAGCTGTATCACATATAAGCAAAATGAGGGATAATGATTAGTCATAAAAGTGGACTGATTATATAGCTAACCCCCATCTCCTCTCCAACCCCTTGACTACATAGGTCAGGGAATCCAAATCGTGCTATCTTGTCAACTTCCTTTTGCGACAGAGGTTTTAAAAGACCTAAAAGTATTTAATATTCCATAATCATTTTATGCAGCATGGGTATTCCCTTGGTAGAATATAAAAACTGATGATAAACCAATTCAGATTCATTCTTGAGTTCACATTTTAGGGAGGAGGAAGGAGTGTATATAAGTGTATAATGGATGCTGTGGTTTGCCCCTAGGTCCTGCTTCAGAAATATTATCTCAGCTGCTGGAATTGTTCCCTGGCTAACAGCTCTCTTAGGGAGCTGTGTTTGTTGTCCATGCCCTATTCCTGAAAAAGCCCCCATCCAATGATGGGTCAACATGAGGACAAAAAGCTGGAGGCCACACTGTCCCACCTCAGGACAGCTCTGAAAGACCATCCCACTTCAGATCTTCCTGTCAGCTGGCTCCAGTGTGGCCTCACCATAGCCCAACTACTCCCTCTGCTCAATCTTGCTTTCTTTCTATTTTCCCCTTTGTCAGGTATAATCCCAGGAGAATTTCCTAATAAACTTCCTGCACACAGCCTCTGAATCACAGTCTCACAGTCTGCTTCTCAGCAATCTCTGACAGTGAGCATCAAAAACTTAAGGGGGGAGAAGACCAGATACATGTAGACAAGACAACAAAATCCTGAAGATTAGATGAATATTAGATTTAGATATGTCCAAGGTATCGATTATATAGCATTATAGCTTTGAGTGCCAGAGGTGCGGGTGCCTGGATAATTTTTATCCAGAATGGAAGTTAAGAAAGTAAGTTCTCTAAGTTCCATTGCTGAGGAGCCTCTCCATGCTACACAGTTTCCGGTCACTGATCACACAAATAGAAAGGCAGAACTCCTATTGTCAGGGGGACTGTATATTAAAAATAAATATGATGGCTAGACACAGAGGCTCACTCCTGTAATCCTAGCACTCTGGGAGGTTGATGTGGGAAGATCACTTGAGCTCAGAAGTTTGAGACCAGTCTGAAAAAATCAAGAACCCATTTCTACTAAAAATAGAAAAATTACCCAACTATTGTGGTAACACCTGTAATTCCAGCTACTCAGGAGGCTGAGGCAGGAGGATTGCTTGAGCCCAGGAGTTTGAGGTTGCTGTGAGGTAGGCCGAGGCCATTCCACTCTAGCCTGGAGGACAAAAAAAGACTTTCTCTTTAAAAAAAAAAAAAAAAAAAAAATCAATAAGATATACTTTAGATGGGGAGATTTCAAGGAAATTTAGTGATTAAATATAGAATGTTGAACTTGAAAAATGTTGACAGGGAGATTTTTTGCATTTTATTGCATTTTATTAATATATGTTCCTACTTAGATAACTATAATTATTAAAAATAGCAGCTGATGCAAGAACATAAAAATACACTGAAGACTTTCCATGGGCCAGTTCTGGGAAATATTTTATATAATTATATCTATCTTCCCTGCTGGACTCTAAGTCCTAAGGACAAAGATAAATTCATGTGTCCCTTACACATACCTCAAGCCTACCAGAGGACATAGAAATAAGTGCTCAAAAAGCACATATTAAATGAACAAAGAATATTGTAAAGAATCCTCTGAGAGCCCCCAAGATAAGTGTTAGCATCGTCTCTATTTTATAGAAGAAAACCTGATACTTAAGTCAAGACACATAGCCAGGGAGTGACAAACCACATTTCAAACCAACACGAAAGCTCTTCTCCTCTGCCACCCTAGTAGATGACTGGTTTGTTTGCCCAGTTTCACAGTAAAGGAGGGGACAGGTGGTGGGAAAACAGAGGAAAAATATTCCCTGCTTGAGACATTCCTTTCTTACTCATTTGCCACATTCTTTAGGACTTTTTCCAGCCTCAAATCTTTTAAGAAATCCTCCTTTACAATACAGTTCTTTTGCTTCCCCTGAACATCAACAGCCCTTAATGTCTATTAAAAAAATGAAAATTACCCACAGCTCTTCTGCGTAATTTATTCTTGTTCTGTGTGTGAAGTCCTCTAAATTCCCCAAATGTATTACAATGTTCTAAGGGTAAGGTACCATATCATTCCCCTCATTTGTAGAACAGCACACAGTCAGCACAAAGCTGAGCACATGGGTTAGGTTCCCTGTAAGGATGCAGGTCACATCAGGTAGAGTGACCCATCAGTGATACAGATAATACCAGTATGAGACCAAGAACATCCTTCCTCCTCTCATTTGCAAAATTCTTTCAAATGTCACATTTTAAAACCATGAGCTTCCTTAACCTTTTTATGTTCACTTATCTAAAATACTGACAGGAAAATGCCCTGGCCAAAGAAAATTAAAGAGAGAAAGGTGATGAAGATTTTGTTCCCTTCCACGTAAACTTTGTTTAATTCAGGGAGCATCTGGTTTTCATTTCATGAAAGAGGACTTCCACTTCAAAAACAATACAATGATTGTGGCCAGCAAAATTCCTGTAAAAGAAAACACAAAGACACTTCAAAGCTGTTTAATTGATCTACAATAAGAATGGGCCAGGTTTAGCATGCCCTGGAAGTATTAGGTGGAGCTATAGTTAAAATTATTTATTCTGTTACAAGAATAGTACAAGGCTGTCTTTATGCCAGAGCAATTATCTCATTAATTGCTGTACAATGACTATAAACCAGTTTGCAGACACACAACACACATTTTGCCAAATGTGACTTGTTTATGCCAGCAGCCTGCAACAGTTTTAACCGCAAAAGTTACCAGGGGAATTAAAGGAGACTCCCAGAAGCCAAGACTGCAGAGCCAAGAGCGCAGGGAAGGAGAAAGAAGAAAAGGAATGAATGTGAACAATTGGGAGTTTAGGGAAGGAGAATGGAAAAAGGGGCGTGGACTGAGGGAAAGCAAGATAGAGGAAAATAAATGGAAAGGAAAAAATAAGTAAATGTGGTGAAGAACAGCAGCCTTCCCATTCACAGTCACGGAGTACAATACACTTTTGGCATCATAGACAGTACTGCTCTTTTTTGAGATTTAAATGAAGTAAGGTATACACAAGCTAGGCAAAGTGCCAGATGCATAGCAACAACAGTGTTTCTTTTTCATCCTTGAAAGTAGTGTGTGCTTGTGTGTGTTTTTATAAGTACGCAATGTGGCTAATTAGGACAACAATACTGACAATATTTCTTTAATTACTGGGAGAGCCTGGACTAGTCTGTTTCCAGAAAAATGCTTGAACTAGTAAAATATATAAAATATTCCATCCACTATCATAAGTCATGATGGCATTTCATGAATGGTAATGAGTTTTTAGCCCTGCATCAAACCAATTTGGAAATAAAGATTACTCATGCAAAGTCCCTCAGTGTGGGTAAGAAGTGTCCATCCTCTAATTCCAAATAGACTCTTCTTTACATTACAGCCATTTTCTGTTTATAAGTTGCAATAGAATATATACAATAAATGGAAAAATATGTTCCTAAATCTTCCCTTAAACTTAATAAATTTCCAAATTTCATTGGAATCAAAGGTTTCAGGCTTTCCCTTAAAGCCCTTTTATCAGAGATATTACTAAGGACCTCAATAAACTTCCAGTTTCCATATTTTTTATTTTCTCAGTCTGAAATACACATATCAACAGGTGTTTAAATGGTCCTAAAAGTGAGCAGCATGAAAAAAAGGAGAGAAATCAGAAATTCCCAAACCTCAGCACCTAACTACTCCCTAGTTAACTGAGAATGAAATATGCCAGATACAGATTAAGGCATTCGAGTCTTAACTAAGAGATAAAATTCCTCCAAAATTGTCCACCTTGTAATCTTAGGCATAGAATTTGCAAACACAATTCATTCCTGTACAAAGAAACTGTCGGTAAGGAGACATTCTGTACATCCCCACATGTGCTTGGTGGTGAAACCAGCCTGAGTGAAGGTCTCCTAACTTTCAAGGCTGAGTTTTCCCTTGCACTACACCACAGGTAGCCCAGATATTTTTTATCATGATTTATTCATCTTTAAGAATATAAATATCTCACATAGCTTCTGGAACATAAATGACATGCAATATACTTTAGCTCCCTGGCCACTCTTCCCCATTCATGCTCTCCGCATCTGTGGTGTGGAAGAGAAACTGCTGACCCTGGAATTGTTCTGTATCTCAAAGAAGCTCACTGCATCTACCCTCGAAAGCTGGACGGAGGATTGCCTCTGTATCACTTGGCCAAGATATAAGTGTTTGCTGGTGTATGGTTGTGTAGACTTCCCATTTAGAGATGTGGAGACGCGGCACCTGTGGCTCGACAGAGTAGGGCACCGGCCCCATATGTTGGAGGTGGCGGGTTCAAACCCAGCCCCGGCCAAAAACTGCAAAAAAAAAAAAATATGTTGAGAGATGTGGAAACAATTAAGAAGAGAAATTTGCATTAGAGATGTCAGTGATTGGTTTCTTATTGTCAGCTTCTGTACCTTTTTCTCTCTTCCTCACGGTGCTTGTTTAATGCCATGTGTAGGCAAATTACAGGTAAACAAAACCAAAAAAAAAAAAAAAAAAAAGTGAGCTGCTGGCTGATAACCTCACTTAGCAAGAAAACGAGAGTCACATCTGCAGGTGACTGCACTCCAGACTTCAATTTATTTCACTTTGCACTAGCAACAAAAGTGAGAATAATGTGCTTCAATGTGGGGAGATCAGAGAAGAGAAGCTTCACTGCATTTCGGGATGGAGAATGACTGGATACAATCGCAGTGGTGGCAGGCGCTGCCCTTCATGAGATGGAGAAAGGATGGAAAATGAAATGGAAGTTGAAAGTAGTTTTTGTGAGCCAGGCTTTGACTATAGAGACCCATCTTGCTGTGAGATTAATGCCACATGGAAACCAGCCCCCCAAAGAACCCGACATGCCATGTCTATAATCTCCAGACACTAAGAAATAAGCCTCTTACAGACAGAATCTGGAAAGATGTCTGCCAGGAGTGGGGCTACATGGACCAAAAAATAAGACCAAAGCCCAGCTTCCACTGGCACATGTCTGCACAAATACCCTGCTGACTGATGCTTGGCATACAAATTGTAAATATGCTAAAAAACGCATGAGTGTGAAAAGCATCTCCATGCAATTATTTATTCTTCTTAGTTATTTATTCCTTATTATTTGCTAACATCCTACTTGGTCAAGCACCAGGCCACAGGCATTATGTAATGAATTTATTCTCCATAAAAACCCTTTGATATAGGAGCTTTTATTGTCACCATTTTTCAGATAGGGAAGGCAAGGCCTAGAAAAGTAATTTCTTGCTGAAAAAAACATTTTTAGAGAGAAAAGAATATCATTCCAGAAGAATATATTTTATCTCTCTTCATGTGAATGAAATATGCAAATTCTATTAGAATTAAATATGCAGATTACATATACCGTTCATGAAAAATAAAGTTGGAATTTAAAAAAGTTAGCTAGGATTCATTTAGGTGTTTTTTCAGTAAAGTTAACATGCTATATGAATTTCTGTACCAGGAAATGGAACAAACTGAGTTGCTTTCCTTCTTTTGCTTAAAACAAAAAACAAAAGCAAAATAAAATAACAACAACAAAAAAAATACAGCTCAACCAAAATTAGACTATTCATCTGCTAAAGACCTAATCTGAGCTTGAAAAAGTTTGCAGAAAAATCAAATTCTTCCACCACATCACTTGTGCCACCTGCAGTATTAGAATCATCCCTGGAAACTTCAAGAGAAAATGTATGTTCCTCCCTCAGGTATTGTCTGCAGAAGTCACTCGTCTATTGATTCCTGATGTTGCTGGTTTTAGCAACATAAGACTCCTAATCCATCCACTGAATGTCACCCTGCCAGAGATGAAATAGCTGTAATGCCCACAAAGATTATGATGCTGTTAGACTGGAGATGATCATGTTGTTCCTCAGCGGCCCCAGAACACTCACCATCTTAGGTTAATGCCGCATTGAAGCCAAACATTGACTCTACCTCTCCTATTCAGAAATCTAGGGGTAGAGCGATTGTTATTTAAGTGCTTAACCCTGGCACGATGGCTTATTTCCCATTATAAACTCTGGTGATTTTCTTTCAACTGTCAATAATTTATGTAGTTGTTCCTAAGATGCTATCAATTATAAAATGTACCATCAGCATTTTAAAATAATAGTTTTCCATTTTTTTACAGAGGAAAAAATGCTATATTAAACTATATTACATATACAAATAAATATAAAAAGCATGCTGGTATCAGAAAACATTTTAGAATTGAAGTGTATTGTATTTATCTACCTATATGTACTACATATATGTATATGAGGTCAGACAAGTTCACGAACTCATCTTAGAAAAGTGCTGCATGCCTCATTGCTGGATATCACTGTGGTCGCCTTTGCAGTACTCCCCAGACATTCGGAGAACATAGTGATATTCAGCAATGAGGTATGTAGCACATTTTCTAGGATGATTTCACAAGCTGGCCTATCTTATATATATGTATAATATCATAGACATATATAAAACTACATTTATGTATACATAAACAAGCAACAGAAAGGAACAGGTCATGGGAAAATTTTATATTTATCCTTGTATAAACACGCCCATTCCATTTATTTTTTTCCTCAGTTGATGTTAACATGGAGACCATGGCATCTGGGGAATTAAAGTGTAATTGATATTCTCCTTTAAGTAGGAAGAAGATAGAAAATGATCTTCTCCCAACACTAATTATTGCTACTAATTATTAAGAGAATATTATTATTTTTCTTTTTTACAGAAAGAGTAACAATACTGGAAACAAAATTTTTCTTTTTTCTGGTCTATCATATAGTGAGATCTCAGAACAAGAAATGCCAGGGCAGGTCCAGAATGTTTCAGATAAGCCAAAACACAGAAGGCATCCCCCTCAAACTCTCAGCAGGAAATACTGATGAAGGAAGCAAAACAAACAAACAAACAAACAAACAAACAAAAAATGAGTGTACCCAGCCAAGGCCAGAAGGGAGATATATGCCCGTTGTCATCCAGCAGAGAACCTGGGACCTACCCACACAGAGAAACGTCTAAGGTGGCCTTCTGCACATTGCGTTACACATGACCTCTTTGACAGTTCCTCTGAAGCATACCCCTGGGCCTTCTCAAAGCTCTTTGATGTCAAATATAATTTATGCAATATACAAAGATAAGTCAGACACCCATTACTGCCGAGAGAAGCTTAACTGTGCGGATAAAGCAGAGAAATAACCAAGATGATCCATGAAAAGGAAAATCAAAGTCTAAGGTAGTTCACCTGAAGAAAGAATTCTAGTCTCTGGGAGAGGTTGAGCATCACTTCATGGGATGATGCCTGAATGTCATGAAATCACTGTTGAAGAAGAACATTAGAAGCAAAATGAACAGCCTAAATGGTTACCCTAGGAAAAGGGCCACACAGAGCATGTCCTAGAAATGGTGAATAGAGAAGTGCACACAAATAGTGGGACATAAAGTAGGATTGCAGAGGCTGTTCAGTGACTTTCAGCACAGGTGGGTGATCAAGAACACAGACCGTATTTCAGTAACTAATAAATCAAGACTATCCATTCTACCAAATTCTTGGTAGCAATACACTGTCCCAAAGAGTCAAAATAATGAACCAAGTAAAAATAAGAGAATATTTACTAGGGAGCTATCTTTCTTTTGAAGAATTCTAGCAAGGATCAGCACTCTTTCTTGATCTTATTGTTGAACCTTTACTTAAGTTTTGTTCTCTCTAGAAAACGGTATCTGATGCCCTAAGCAAAAAATTCAGCACTGGACACCTATATATCCAAGACAGTTCCTAGGAAAAAAACCGTAGGGAATTAGAGAAAGTCTTTGCCTTTATAGTGAAAAGGAAAAAAGCACCCTTTTAAAGAAAAATTATCAAATTCACTGATGTATCTTATCCACAACTAAACTGGCAAAATATGAAGGAAACTGGGGGCTTAAGTCAGAGTTTTTCAATTGAACCTGGGCTTCTTTGTTGTTTGTGGGCTTATTAATGCCCCCACCTTTCTAAGCAAATTAAATCAATGGAGTATATACAGAGAGAGAAGTATTATTTATTCACTTAATTAATTGCTATGCATAATCACCCTCTGTGTGAGGTTCTTTAAGTTAGATTCATGTTCCTAGGGGTCTCTCATGTTGTAAAGGCACTCTATGTAGATAGATATAATAGGTTAATCTTTGGGATGAAAATGGCAATAATTAAAAACCAGGGTATAGAAGTCAGACCTTGGTTTAAATTCTACCATGGTCACTTCATTGTTTATATCTAAGCAGGTAACTTTATTTCTCTAAGCCTGAGGCCCCTCATCTGAGAAACAGGATTAATGCAATCTCCTTCATAAGAACATTTGAGGAATGAATGAGGATGTTGATAAGTACACAGGCAGTCCCTGAGTTATGGATGACCTGGCTTATGGTGTTCCATGTTTATAGATGGGCTCCCAAGACTCCCCATAGGATAATTTATAATTAAACAAGTAAATTAATAATGCAGGAACTAGTTTCTTCCACGCATGTAAACAAACCCACACAGCACAGCATCTTTGGTGCCGCATCTTTACACTAGCAGCTAATCTCATAGATGGAGAAGCAGCTGACAGCTGATAGAAACACAAGAAAACAAAGAATCAGAATATCTAGAACCAACAAAGTTTATAAAAGAAAAAATTAGTTGAAGCGTTTCATCTCATTAAAACAGAATTTGCTAAGCTTGAGGAGTAAGATTCTAAGATTGAGCAGTTTACAAAGGTTTACTGTGCAGTGAGTTGAGAACAGCAGCTGCTGTGGTGCCATTTATGACAAAAAAAAAAAGAAGAAAAAACAAAAGCAGCTGTGCAAAGAATCCGAGACACCTTTTTTAGGAAACCAACTTTAGTTGTGAGCTCCCTTCCTCCTGCAGCAGAATCCTGACTCTCCAGGACCCGCTCCATCCTCTTCAGCACCCTCTCTGCCATCATCTTCCTGTTAATGTTGGCCTCCCTTCCTGCCTCACAGATGCTCCTTACAGTAAGCAAGACATTGATGGAACATTAGGTAAGTGTTAATCTGTGATATTCTTGTCTAAAATTTGTTCTGTTTCCTATCTAAACTTTTTATATACATTTGTTTTTATGTTCTATTTGGTTGAAATAAAAGAAAAACATACTAGTTTTCACAACTTATTACTATAGTATAGAGGTTTTATTATTATTGTAGTATTACACTGTATTATTATTGCCACATATAAGCCATCATAGTATTGATGTTATTATTAGTAGTAGTATTATGACTATAATTATATTATAATAATACTACTATATATATATTAGGGACCCAAATAAGTTACATACGAATCCAAACTAAAGACAACTTAGAAATTTATCCACAACCTGGGGACTTCCCATACTCTAAATCACCTAAAACATCACTTGGCATATAACAGGAGATACTTTCTGAAAAGCAACTTTAATTCAGCAGACATTGTCCATGGGCATTGTCCATTTCTGCATATCTTCCATAAGGAGGCAATAATTGCCCTTCTGCTGTGAACTATCTCACAAGAATGTTTATACAGTGAACAGCTTAGAAAATAAAAATGGTGTCTCCCTACAGAGGAGAGAATAGTACACAGCTATGATTTAACAATTAAAAAAAAAAAAAAATTATAAAAAAAAAAGAAAATATCTCCCTCTGGGACAGTTTGTGCATATTTTCTTAAGCCCATTATAAAAGATTTGGGTTCCCTAAGCTCAGGATACCTCTCCTGACACATAGCCTACTAGATGTACAGGCATCACCAGGTCCTTGAAGCATCACCTTGTGGGACTGTGCTTCAAGAAGTAGCAGAAGAAAATGATGAGCTACTCTTGTGAGTATTGCTATAAAGCATATGATACAATCTCATCTTTTGTGTCTGTCTTGTATCTTTTGCCAGCTTCTGTAAAACCATCTTGCAAGAAGGATGAAATCTCAGACTCTTAAGAATTCTTAATGCAGAGCTCTCTAAACCTAATCTATGTCCAAAATATTTTCCCATAAATTTGCTCTGTGGACAGTAATTACCACTACCATAGTCAATATTTTGATTTTTAAAAAGTTCCTATGAATTTGTAATTATTCTAACTCTAAGAGCTATCACAGTAAGTCTAATGCCTAATTACTAATTGGCCATTGTTTAGTTTGTGAAACACTCAGAAAATTCCAGATGCAATGTCAAATAGGAAAGTCAGTTTGGATAAGAGTTCTAAGACTGAGATAGAGCCTTTGGTTGGGGAGATTTCATTACACAGAATAGAATTTCTTGGTGGTGCATTTCTGGGGAGCACAAGAAGGGAATGGAGCAGGAGATATATTGCTACTTTTCCGCAAGCTTCATTGCATCCCTTAGAAGTAAGATATAAAATCAATTTTAAATTTTAAATATAGAATCACATAAAAAGCAATTTTTCAGTACCTCATTCATAAGAAATATGGTATTTGTTAAATGTGTCACAGTAATTAGTATTACATTTCTTCCCCTACAATAGTGTACAAACTCTACTAGCAGAAAATCACTGCTTTTGCATCCTTTCTACCCAAATTTTGACCCTCCCTCCTAGATTCTTCTCTTCAGAAGTCTGTCATAGGACCTTACATATATTTGTTATACATTACAGGTGCTCAGCAAACACTGTGTGAATTGTATTCTGCTCTATTAAAAGAAAAAAGCACAAAGTTATGATTTTACACTAGTCTATCAAACAAACTCTGGGAAATCAGAACTCATAAGCAGTATGAAAAATGAGCCGAATAATTCCAGCCTATGCGCAACATTTAAAAATTATAAACATAGTATGCACAATATTGAATTAATTCATTCAACATTTTACTAACAGCTATTTAGCACTTTAAAACAACCTTGCAGTAATCACTTTCTTAACTAGTCCCTGTGAAGTAAAACATGATTGTTTCATTTCAATTGTTGCTTTCTTTAGATAGCAATTATTTAGTTTCTCTTTCTGGCTTGTGCATGTGATTCTTTTGGAGGAATTTTTTTTTTTTTTAAACCATGCTAATTATCTTGTTGCAGAATAATTGAAGAGTCAACACACAACGTCCAAACTGACAAATAATGAGATTAGATAGTGGCTGTTTAAATAAATAAGATAATGCATATGATGTTTTTAGCAAGAGTAACTCCACAAATAGTAGCTATTATTATTTCACCAAAAATGTTAATCCCAAAGCCCTCTTTATATTAAGAGTTCCAACACATGTTGAAAACAATCTCTTTTAAAAAATTAAGTTCTCAAAAGTTTTCATTAACCTATCAAATATTTAAAGTAGGCTATACTTAATAGTTGAAGCCATTTGAGCTCATGAAAAAGATTTCATGAATTAAACACAGCGAAGATTTTGGGAGAATACTGATAATTATGCCCTAGGCAATGTATCAGAATTAAGTGTATATATCCCTTAAAATATGGATGAATTAAAATATGGCCCACTCTGTGTTACACCACTTGAAGAAACACTGAGAAAAGAGGATGAAGATACTGACTTCCTGTAGCTCATTTAGGCTTCTCGGCTCCTCGGCTCCCCTGGGTGATTCGGGTGTTTGGGTTCTTACAGTGTACCAGGTGTACCATTTGATTTTTACCAAACTTGACCTGTCAGGGCCTCCTAACTCTTGCCAACCATTATATGTACATTTTTAACCCTATTCAGTGCAATAAAGTCCCTCAGTAAGGAAAGACACACAGTGCAAAGCCTGCTTTATTCTGATTACGTTCAGTACTCAAACCTAGCACCCTAACAAAAAAGTAATTTAAAAAGTAATTCTAAAAAAAGTAATTTATTATTTTTCTGCATAAGCATTTTGAGAAACCTTGGATATCATAATTAAAGGTACATTTCTACATAGTCCATTAGTACTCCTGAATTGCTTGTCCATAATGAGTAGCAGAACATAATTGCTTGCCTGAGACTGATAAGAATTGTAACTGTCATATTCATAAGTTGGACTTCACCAAGGTATGGTGGTGCCCACCCTGACATCACAAAAACCAAAAAGCAAATAAGAGAGAAAGTTTAATGCCTACAATATCTTTTTAATTCAAAGAATATGTCCCATTTAACAAAACAAAAATCAGTTCATTAGTTATAAAGTTATCCAATCTCTCCTCCTTCCTCCTCACACATGATGACCTCTTTAGTCAATGCCTAATCCATCCATCCAAATCAAAAGAAATGTCCTTTCAACCTTAAGCTAAACTCTCCATCTGTGCTGTGCTTCCTGTCCCTTTCTTTGTCCTATACACACTAGTTCTATCAATTATATTTATTCTTTTCTGTACATTTAAATCCTTCAGTCCTACCAGCTCCCTCCCCTAACCTACAAGTACATAAAAAGACCTTTACTTATTTCTCTCTGCAAGGTAAGATTCTACACCACTGCACTACCTGCTATCCCTTACCCACTACAACCAAACTAAGTAAACTACAGGCAACATCTATACTTGCTCAACTTCATCTCCCTCTAGAATTTATTATGAATTGATTTATCACATCCCAAATTCTGATTTTTGATATGATTTCTTATTTATCGAATTCAGTGGTCAATGGTCTATTTTCAGTCTAAAAGCTTAAGGGGCTTTATTAAAGTCTTTGACCATGTTAATTCTTTTCTCCTTAAAAATCTGTTACCTGGGCTCTTATCCTTTCTCACTGCAACTTCCAAAGTTGGCCGTTCTCAGGAGGCTGTTATTCAACCAATTCTCTGTTATTGAGATCCTTTGGTATAAGTGTGTAATGTTACCACCTAAAACCTTCTCTTTCCATTTGTTCTTTTAAACTGAGATAGCACCATCTGCTACTCATATAGATTTGAGATCTCATTGGCACCCTCAACTTCTCCATCACTATCAACCACTCACAGTTAATACGATACAAAACACAGAGGCCTTTGAAGTCAGAAAGACCTCAATCCCATATATAGTTTGCTCTCAAGGAGTTCAGAATCATATTTCTGGTGTGAAAGAGGCATTCAAACTTATGTAGAATTAAAATGCATGCTTAAAAAAAATTTTTTTTTAAGTATGCTTATAGATGGGTACTTAGAAAATGAAGTGGGAGCCCAGGAAAAGTTATCCTTTAGCCTGCCTAAGAAGGAAGGCATCAGGGATATTTACTAAGAAAAGGCAGGATTTGGACTGAAATTTGAAGACTGGTAAAGAGTCAAGTAAGTGGAAGGATGGAGACAGTGAGAGGAAAGTGAGAGTGAAGTCAGAAGGGGAAATCTGGGTAGGGGCAGCAGAGAAGACCAGAACCCTGGCAGAGACCATGTAGTGAGAAGCCTAACCCTTCAAGGGTGACCACATTCATGTGAGTGCTGGGGAAGCACCACAGATTCCTTAGCTAAAGATGATCCAATTTATGTATATATAAAATATATATACATGGCAGCATTCAGCTTAAACTGGAGGCAATAAAGACCAGAGTGAGCGATAGTCCGTGTAAGAGACTAAACTAAACGCAAATAATACGTTTTATTATTATATTCAATAATATTGATGGATCTATTGGATAGAAACTTAGAATATGAATAAGAAAATGGGAAGTGGAAATAGGATCTGTTCATTGGTTTTCATTTTATGTAAATACTGAAGATTCTGAGATTTTAATACTTGAATAAACATATAATTCAATGCCTCTGTCATTCTATTCATTATAAGAAGCCTGCAGAAGTAAAATGGGGAAGGAGAGCAGGAGAGAGGGAGAAAAGAAAGAAGAGGAATAACAGAGGGAAAGAAGTGTACAAAAGTACTGGGTTCCGTGATGGGATGAAAAAATGAGAAAAAAGAAAAAAAATGGGGAAAAGCCCTGAAAAATAAAATAAAACTTTTTTCCCTCAAAGCTTTGGGAAAAATACAGCCTTTATGTCATGAACAAGTTCAATATAGTTGCTTTCCTTAGTCTATGTATTACTGATATTTATGCTAAAAGTATGTTCTCATGTTATGGGATAAAACAATAAATTCATGGGTCTAACAGTGGTAATGATTTATCATCCGGTTAGTGGAGGTCTTCTTTGATCATGACATAGCTGCTTAATTAACCTACAGTTAAAAAGTTTTTCAAGAAAAATGTTCATTATGGAAAAAAAAATTCTGCCTCCTAAAAGATATTCAAATTATAAGTGAAAGTGGAAGCTTTATATGAGAAGCCTGAGTACCATATTAAATATTAATGTGTTAGATGTAAAACACGTGAAGGCACAGCGTTAATAACACCACTTAACCTGAATATTTTATTCCACTACTTTAACCTTGATACCAACAGACTTAATGTATTCAGCTTTTGTTTTCAATTATCGGTTATGTCCTGCAATGGGTTTATTGTAGACACTGTGAAAACTATTATGACCCCTCAAAGACACAAGGCAATTTTCTTCTCACCAGGATATTTTGAACAAATTACTCTCAGTTTTAACATGAATAAGTTTATGAATTTTTGTTCCTTGGATCTGAAATAATGGCATACATTTATAAATTCAATTACAATTATCATATCGTATCAATAAATCAAAATAAAATTCTACAGAGGTGAAAAATTTCTGTCTTTGTAAGATTTTGCTTTTTCTCTTTTTCTTTTTTGGTCCCAAGCCTAGGGAGTACTTTGAAGTGTAATTATTTTGTAGGGTACTTGAAACAGTCCTACTCTTTGAAAAAATTATGTGGTACCATCTCATCTCTGTTGGTATTACAAAGCTTTGCTACAGCTTGCAATAATTAAAGACTGTTACAGTTAAGAATTTTATGATTAGCTCTATTATGGCTCATTGAGCTCAAGTTTTGAAATTTTGTATTGAGTCCAAGAGTAAAATGTTTCTTAGGCATAGAATGCATTTTGAAGATTAATTTGGATATCTTTCAGAGAGTTCTTGCTTGTTTTCCCAAGCTTGGGATAACATAATGTCTTTTCATGGCATGGTTGGTGGTAATGCTAAAGTTTCAACCCCCTGTGAAAAAAATTATCTTCTCTGCTATCATGTGGACTCCCACACTCACCTCAACTAGCAGTTCTGTCACAGAAGACACAGTTTTTACAGTCTTCTGGCTGAGAGGTAACCAAGCAAAGTCATTGCACTACTCTGAGAAAATGTAAAAGATTTATTCAAAAGGGTAGGCAGAATAAAAGAGACTAGATTCTTTTCATTTCTTTATCGCTTCTGTTAAATTACATTTCTACATTTTATATGTCCTAAAGATTAGTTACGGGAATTGGAGAGCTATAGATGAGGTAAGTGGGACTTAGAAAAATAGAATAACTTAACCATGGTTACGAGGCCAGGGAGAAGCAAAATGGGTATGAAACAGCTAAGAACTTGGTATCCCCTGATACCAGAGCCATTTAATTAGTACCACATCCAGGCTTTTCATCCATGTTGACTCCTTGTTTTGGGGATCATGCTCTATACTTTTTTTCTACACAGCTGAGAGATCTTTCTAAAGCCCAACTCTGAAAATCTGACTTCCCTAATTCTAATTGTGAGACTTTCAAGTTAAGAATGTAGATTAACACTTGTGGGTTTTACCCCCCACCTTACTGAATAGTAGTGAAACAAAATAGGATAAACAAAACAAAAACAAAAAACAAATAATAAGAGAGGGACTTCAGGCAAATGAAAAAATGCCCTTAAGTTTCTAAAAGATGGAAACAGGGCACATAGGTGGTAGCCGATAATAGTTTAACAGCATCCAAATCACTTTGTAAGACCCAGGCTCACAGAGTGCTTGAGGATAGGAACATTCCAAAGATGTGAGAATGCAAAGGTAGAACAAAAGTGAAAAGAAGAGAATTCTCTTTAAAGAAGGAGATATTCTCACAGTCAGGATTTGGTTGTATAATGAATAAGAGTTACATATTCCTAGTGTTTTAAATTATCAACACAACTATCAATGACTTTATTATTGGAAACATGGAGAGCATGATGGAGAGATCTACATTCTCCCTATTGTAAAGAAAAATAAAAATTGAGGCCTCAGTTTAGATGTAGCCCAAGGCCAACAGCCAAAATCACACTATCAAAGTTTAAGTCACCCTGATTTCCTTTAAATGCTAGCTCTAATCTTAAATGAAACACAAAATATAAGCTTTACATCCTTACCAGCAAAATTCAGTAAAACTAAACCAAGCAACTATAGAAAAATCAGCTTAAACAGCTCTACTTGCCTTTAAAAATAATGTTAATGTACAACAGGGAAGGTTAAGGAACTATTTCCTCTATGCTTCATAAACTATGGTGTCAGTCCATCTTCTTACAGTTGGTTTCAAATCTCCTAGATGGTGATCCATACTTTTTCTTTTTGTGTGACAACAAACTTTAAAAATTTTTCTAACTTGATCTGATCTTATTTTTGACACTATCATGGTAGAAAGTTAATAGATTTCAAGATTTACAAGAAATGACAATATATGAATATTCTTTAGAGATGTGGAGCTTGAACTATCAGAGAACAGATGAAAGTGAGTTGGGCTGAAGGATGGTGAGAGATAGTTAACTATTATTACCCTTCAATATTATTGGACTTTTACTAAATAAGACATTGTTATTTCTAAAAAAAATTTTAAAGCTATGAAAATAAAAAGAAAGCTTATGATTTTTTGTAAGCACTATAGCAAGATAGCTGAGAGAAAAGCAGGTCTACACGAAAGAAGGTTTATTTGGGTTTCCTTCACTTCTTACCAGATTCCACTCTTGTGCCCCACTAATATCAGAAACAGAAAACTAATATTCTAGGACACAAAACTCAAAATTCCTTCTGCTATGAGTTTCTTTTGTTTGTTTGGTTTTTTTTTTTCTTTTGTAGTTGTAAGAACATACAATGACAGCCCTCAGAAAACACTAAACAAATGAAAACAAAATAATATATTTCTGCAGCACCTGTGGCTGAACGGAGTAGGGCACCAGCCCCATATACTGGAGGTAGTGGGTTCAAACCCAGCCCCCCCCCCCAAAAAAAAATATATATATATATTTTTTTTGTATGAGTGGATGGACATACACTCATATATTCACTTGTCACATCTTTTCTTCTAAGGTTTTAAAACATCAATGGGATGCTCAAGAGAAGAATTATAGCTACAGAAGACACAGGACATGTGGAAAAGGAGGGTGGAGACTGAATGTACTGTGATCCAAAAGGAAATAACCCATCAGGCTGCACATTAAGGAGAGAATATCAGAGTAGGTAGAGTAGAGGTGGGGAGACACACACAGCTCTGGGGCCCTAATAGAATGGACAAAACTATATATAGTTTTCATAATACTTGCCAACAAAATAAAGAGAGAATTATATGAGGGGCATATATTTTTTTCTTTCTTTCCTTCTTTCTCTTTTTTCTTTCTTTCTCTTCCATTCTTTCTTTTTCTCTCCTTTTTTTCCCTTCAACTCCATACTTGAAATTTGCTAAGAGGGAGTTCACTTTCTTAAAACAAGATCCAACAATTTCACTTACAGAAGGCAGCTTGCAGGGTAGCCATCTAAGTTCCTGGGTTTGGAGTCAGCAGAACTGAGTTTAGACCACTCCTCTACTTACTATCCTTGTGAATATATTGAGTGACTTTAGGTGATATTTTCTGTTAAGATCTTAGGCAAATTATTGTTTCTAAAGCTTGTTTTTCCATCTACAAAATGAGGACATAAAAGTAATATATAACTCATAGAGCTGCCTCATTATCTGTGAATCAGATCCATACAAAATAATTGAGTTCTTAAATTTAATTATTGTATGGTGACGTTTAAGTCCAAAACGTCTTTGCTTAGTTTCTTATCGGAGGACCTATCCAACACTGCCAAAGGGGTGTTAAAATCTCCAACTATTAATATGGTGCTGGAAGATATTAAATTGTTCATGTCTGTTGGGGTCTCCCTTATAAATTGAGGAACAGTCTGGTTGGGCGCATAAATGTTAATAATTGAAATTTCATCATGTTGAGTGTTTCCCTTCACAAATATGAAGTGACCATCCTTGTCTTTCCTTACTTGTGTTGGTTTAAAGCCTATTAATGTACCTACATATAAAATTGCAATCCCTGCTTTTTTCTGATTTCCGTTTGCCTGGATTACAGATAGCCATCCCTTCACCCTGAGTCTGTATTTATCCTTTAAGGTAAGATGAGATTCTCATATGCAGTAGATATATGGCCTGAGTGTTTTTATCAAGACAGCCAACCTGTGCCTCTTAAGAGGACAATTTAAGCCATTCACATTAATTGAGAGTATTGATAAGCCTGGTAGTATTTTGGGTATCAAGTTTTTCAAAAGTACAGTGGATATTTTTAATCCTTTTGCCACTATGGAAGTTGGGTTTTGATCAAGAATTTCAGAGAGAGTTTACTTTGGTCGTAGAGCATTGCACTGGTCATTATGGAAAATGGATCTGAGAATATCCTGAAGAGCTGATTTAGTTGCAGCAAATTTCTTCAATGTATGTATGTCATTAAAGTATTTAACTTCTCTATCATAAATGAAACTCAATTTAGCTAGATACAGGATCTCAGGCTGAAAGTGTTTTAGGAAAAATGCTCATCATCTTTACTCATCAGAGAAATGTAAATCAAAACCACTTTGAGATATAAACTAACTCCAGTAAGAGTGGCTCACAAAACAGAATCCCAAAACTACATATGTTGGCATGGATGTGGAGATGCAAGCTAATACGTCCCTTTTCGAAAGAAGTATGGAGAATACTCAGGGATCTAAAAGTAGACCTGCCATTTGATCCCGCAATTCCTCAAGTAGGAGCATATCTAAAAGACCAAAAATCACTTTTTAACAAAGATATTTACACCAGATTGTTCATTGCAGCTCAATTCATAATAGCCAAGTCATGGAAGAAGCCCAAGTGCCCATCGACCTATGAATGGATTAATAAATTATGGTATATGTATACCATGGAATATTCTGTAGCCTTAAAAAAGATGGAGACTTTACTTCTTTTATGTTTATATGGATGGAGCTAG
>CAUYPK010113302.1:0-10421 GCA_963574355.1 Loris lydekkerianus
ATGAGATCATGGGGCACCATACACTGGTTTTATAAACAGTTTGACACATTTTCATCACTCTGGTTAACATAGCCTTCCTGGCATTTTCTTAGTTATTGTGTTAAGACATTTATATTCTACATTTACTAAGTTTCACATGTATTCTTGTAGGATGCACTGCAGGTGTAATCCCACCAATCACCCTCCCTCCGCCTATCCTCCCCTCTCCCTCACCTTCCTCTCCCCCTTTCACCTATTCTTAGGTATAACTGGGTTATAGCTTTTGTGTGAAAGCCATACATTAGTTTCATAGTAAGGCTGAGTACATTGGATACTTTTTCTTCCACTCTTGAGATACTTTATTAAGAAGAATATGTTCCAGCTCCATCCATGTAAACATGAAAGAGGTAAAGTCTCTATCTTTCTTTAAGGCTGCATAATATTCCATGGTGTACATATACCACAAATTTATTAATCCATTCGTGGATCGATGGGCACTTGGGATTTTTCCATGACTTAGCAATTATGAATTGGGCTGCAATAAACATTCTGGTACAAATATATTTGTTATAATGTGATTTTTGGTCTTCTGGGTATATACCTAGTAGAGGAATTATAGGATTGAATGGCACATCTATTTTTAGATCTCTAAGTGTTCTCTAAATATCTTTCTAAAAGGAATGTATTAATTTGCATTCCCACCAGCAGTGTAGAAGTGTTCCCTTTTCTCCACATCCACGCCAACATCTCTGGTCTTGGGATTTTGTGATATTGGCTAATCTTACTGGAGTTAGATAATATCTCAAAGTAGCTTTGATTTGCATTTCTCTGATGATTGAGGATGATGAGCATTTTTTCATATGTCTGTAGGCCGTGCGCCCGTCGTCATCAGAGAAGTTTCTCTTCAAGTCCCTTGCCCAGCCTGCGATGGGATCACTTGTTCTTTCCTTGCTTATATTTTTGAGTTCTCTGTGGATTCTGGTTATTAAACCTTTGTCAGAGACATAAACTGCAAATATCTCCTCCCATTGTGAAGGCTGTTTGCTTGCTTTACTTACTGTGTTCTTGGCTGTGCAGAAGCTTTTTAGTTTTATCAGGTCCCAGTAGTGTATTTTTGAAGCTGCTTCAATTGCCCAGGGGGTCCTCCTCATAAAATACTCACCCAGACCAATTTCTTCAAGGGTTTTCCCTGAACTCTCTTCTAGTATTTTTATAGTTTCATGTCTTAAGTTTAAATTTTTAATCCAGTGAGAGTCTATCTTAGTTAATGGTGAAAGGTGTGGGTCCAGTTTCATTCTTCTACAGGTTGCCAGCCAGTTCACCCAGCACCATTTGTTAAAAAGGGAATCTTTTCCCCACTAAATGTTTTTAATTGGCTTGTAAAAGATCAAATAACGGTAAGTAGCCAAATTCATCTCTTGGTTCTCTATTCTGTTCCAGACATCTACTTCTCTGTTTTTGTGCCAGTACCATGCTGTTTTAATCACTATCAATTTATATTATAGTCTGAGGTCTGGTAGCGTGATTCCTCCTGTTTTGTTTTTATTTCTGTGTAATGTCGTGGCTATTCGAGTTTTTTCTGATTCCATATAAAACGAAGTATAGGTGTGGCCCCACCAATTACCCTCCCTCTACCCATCTTCTCCCCTTCCTTTCCCCTTTCCCCATATTCTTAGGTATAATTGGGTTTTAGCTTTCATATGAAAGGTATAAATTAGTTTCATAGTAAGGCTGAGTACATTGGATACTTTTTCTTCCATTCTTGAGATACTTTGCTAAGAAAAATAATGTTCCAGTTCGACCCATGTAAACATAAAAACTCCATCATTTTTTAAGGCTGCATAGTATTCCATGGTATACATATACCACAATTTATTAATCCAATCCTGGGTCGATGAGCACTTGGGCTTCTTCCATGACTTGGCAATTATGAATAGAGCTGCAATGAACAATCTGGTGTGAATATCTTTGTTGCAAAGTGATTTTTGGTCTTTCAGACATACACCTAGTAAAGGAATTGCAGGATCAAATGGCAGGTCTACCTTTCCATTTCTGAGTGTTCTCCAACTTCTTTCCAAAAGGAATGTATTAGCTTGCATTCCCACCAGCAGTGCAGAAGTGTTCCCTTTTCTCCACATTCTTTCCAACATGTATAGTTTTGGGATTTTGTTATGTGGGCTACTCTTACTGGAGTTAGATGATGTCTCAAAGTGGTTTTGATTTGCATTTCTCTGATAATTAAAGATGATGAGCATTTTTTCATGTATCTGTAGACCATGCACCTGTCTTCTTCAGAGAAGCTTCTGTTTAAGTCTCTTGCCCACAATAAAATGGGATCACTTGTTCTTTTCTTATTAATTAGTTTGAGTTCTCTGTGGATTCTAGTTATCAAACCTTTGTCACAATCATAACCTGCAAATATTTTCTCCCATTCTGAGGGCTGTCTGCTTGCTTTCCTTACTATGTTCTTGGCTGTGCAGAAGCCTTTTAGTTTGATCAGATCCCAGTAACATATTTTTGGTATTGTTTCAATTGCCTGGGGGGGGTGTGTGTGTCCTCCTCATAAAGTATTCTCCCAGACCAATTTCTTCAAGTGTTTTCCCTGCACTCTTTCCAAGAATCTTTATAGTTTCATGCCTTAAGTTTAAGTCTTTTGTCCAATGAGAGTCAATTTTTTTTAGAGGTGAAAGGTGTGTGTCCAGTTTCAGTCTTCTACAAGTCGCCAACCAATTCACCCAGCACCATTTGTTAAATAGGGAATATTTCCCCTAGTTTATATTTTTGATAGGCTTATCAAAGATCAAATGATGATAAGTGTCTGGGTTCATCTCTTGGTTCTTGATTCTGTTCCATACATCTACCTCTCTATTTTTGTGCCAGTACTAGTCCGTTTTGATCAGTATAGATTTATAGTACAGTCTAAAGTATGGTAGCGTGATTACTCCTGATTTGTTTTTATTTCTGAGTAATGTCTTGGCTATTTGAGGTTTTTCCTGGTTCTATGTAAAATAAAGTACTATTTTTTCCAGATCTTTAAAGTATGACAGAAGTGCTTTCATAGGTATTGCATTAAATCTGTAGATTGCTTTGGGTAGTATGGACATTTTAACAATGTTGATTCTTCCCAGCCATGAGCATGGTATGTTTTTTCATTTGTTAACACCTTCAGCTATTTCTTTTATCAGAGTTTCATAGTTCTGAAACTCATCTTCTTTTGCACTACTGTAAAAGAAATAGAGTCCTTGACTGTTTTTTCAGCTTGACTATTGTTGGTATATATATAAATGCTACTGATTTGTGAGTATCGATTTTGTATCCTGAGACACTGCTGTATTTCTTGACCACTTCTAAGAGTTTTGTGGTTAAGTCCCTGGGATTTTCCAGGTATACAATCACATCATCTGGGAAGAGTGAAAGTTTTATCTCCTCTGACCCTGTATGGATACCCTTGATCGCTTTCTCTTGCCTGGTTGCAATGGCTAAGACTTCCATTACAATGTTAAAAAGCAGTGGAGACAGTGGGCAACCTTGCCTGGTTCCTGATCTGAGTGGAAATGATTCCATTTTAACTCCATTCAATATAATATTGGCTATGGGTTTGCTGTAGATGGCCTCTATCAGTTTAAGAAATGTCCCTTCTATACCTATTTTCTTAAGCATTCGGATCATGAAAGGATGCTGGATATTATCAAAAGCGTTTTCTGCATCAATTGAGAGAATATATAGTCTTTGCTTTTTATTTTGTTTATGTGATGTATTATATTTATAGATTTACATATATCGAACCAACCTTGAGACCCTGAGATAAAACCCATTTCGTCCTGGTGTATAATTTGTTTGATGTGTTGCTGGATTCTGCTTGCTATGATCTTATTGAATAGTTTTGCATCAATCAATATTCATTAGAGATATTGGTCTATAATTTTCTTTTCTTATTGGTTCTTTTCCTGGTTTGGGGATCAAGGTGATGTTTGCTTCATAGGATGCATTGGGAAGTATTCCTTCTTTTTCTATATTTTGGAAAAGGTTAAGTAATATAGGTACTAGTTCCTCTTTAAAGGTTTGGTAGAATTCTGATGTGAAGCCATCTGCTCCTGGATTTTGCTTTTTTGGGAGATTTTTTATAGTTGATGCTGTTTCAGAACTTGATATAGGCCTGATAAACATTTCCACTTCTTTTTGGCTAAGTGTAGGAAGGTGGCATGCTTCCATGTATTAGTCTATTTCCTTCAGATTTTCATATTTCTGAGAATAGAGTTTTTTGTAATATTCATTAAGGATTTTTTGAATTTCTGAAGAGTCTATTGCTATCTCACCTCTGTCATTTCTGATTGATGAAATTAGAGATTTTACTCTTTTATTTCTGGTTAGGTTAGCCAAGGGTTTATCTATTTTTTTTTTTTAATTTTTTTTTTGCAGTTTTTGGCCATGGCTGGGTTTGAACCCACCACCTCCAGCATATGGGGTCGGCACACTAAGGTTTATCTATTTTATTGGTAATAACTTATTTGATCAAATGGTAGGTCTACTTTTAGTTCTTTATGGAGTCTCCATACTATTTTTCATAGAGGTTGTACTAATTTACATTCCCACTAACAGTGAATAAGCATTCCCTTTTCACCTCATTTATGTCAACATCTATTGTTTCCTGATTATTTAGTAGTGGCAAATCTGACAGGGGCATGGTGTTATCTCATTGGGGTTTTAATTTACATTTCAGTTATTATTAGTGATATTGAACTTTTTCCCCATATGTTTGTTGGTCATTTCTATCTCTTTTTTTGAAAAATGTCTGTTCGTGTTTTTTGCCCAGTTTTTAATGGGGTTATTTGTTTTTGTCTTGATGATTTGTTTGAGTCCCTTGTAGATTCTGGATATTAGTCCTTTATTGCATGTATAGTTTGCAAATATTTTCTTCCATTCTGTAGGTTGTCTATTTGTACTATTGATCATTTCTTTTGCTGTGAAGAAACTCTTTAGTTTAATTAGGTTCCATTTATTTATTTATTTTTGTTTTTGTTGAATTTGCTTTGGGGGTCTTAGGCATAAATTTTTTGCCAAGGCCAATGTCAAAAAGAGCTTTCCTAAGTTTTCTTATATTTTTTGTGTCAGGTCCTATATTTAAATCTTTAATCTATCTTAAATTATTTTTTGTATATTGTCAGAGATAGTGATCCATTTTAATTCTTCTGCATGTTGCTCTCCAGTTTTCCCAGTTTTCCCCTATTTGTTGAATAGGTTTGGTCTCCTGTGCATGTTTTTGTCTTCTTTGTCAAAGATCAGTTTCATATAGGTATGTAGTATTATTTCTGGGTTATCTATTCTATTCCATTGATCTGTGTGTCTACTTTTATACCAATACTGTGCTGTTTCGGTAACTGGAGCCTTGTAGTATAATTTGAAGTTGGGTAATGTGATCCCTCCAGTTTTGTTCTTTTTGCTTGGGACAATCCATCTTTTGAGGACTTTTTATCACTTTCTTAAAATCTCTTTTGTCCATTTGTAGTAACTCCCTAACTTCACACCCAGCCTCAGGCTACCACTAATCAATTTTATTTCTCTATAAACTTTCCTTTACAGATCTTCTACATTACTTATTTAATTTATTTTTATGACAAATAACAATTGCATATAATTGTGAAGTGCAAAGTATTGTGTATGTGTACAGTGTGGATTGAATGACTCAAGCTAATAATGTACCCATCACCTTAGGTACTTATTTATTTCTCCTAATGGCAACTTTCTACCCTTTGACCAGCATTGCCCCATTACTACCACCCTCCAATCTCTGGTAACCATCATTCTACTCTAAATATCATTAGAAACAAACAAACAAACAAACAAACAAACAAAAATGTCACATCATAGCTCTGAAGATTCATCTCACTTCCACTCACTATGACATTGCCCTCCCTTCTCTGCTCATCAGAGGTAACAATTATCTAGACCAGAGGTTGGTCCATCCTTTCCCTACTAATTTATAATGTCTTTCTGTTAAATAAAAAGTTCCTGTATGTATATAGATCTGCTTTGGGGCTCTCTAATCTGAAGTGTTAATATACTGGGTGGCCATAAAGTCCATGTGCAATTTAAAATAGTGTGCTATTTACAGCCGAGAACACAGTACGTAAAGCAAGCAGAGAGCCCTCAGAATGGGAGAAAATATTTGCAGGTTATGTCTCTGACAAAGGTTTGATAACCAGAATCCATAGAGAACTCAAACGTATTAGCAAGAAAAGAACAAGTGATCCCATCTCATTGTGGGCAAGAGACTTGAATAGAAAATTCTCTGAAGAAGACAGGTGCATGGCTTACAGACACATGAAAAAATGCTCATCATCCTTAATCATCAGAGAAATGCAAATCAAAACCACTTTAAGATACCATCTAACTCCAGTAAGAATAGCCCACATCACGAAATCCCCAAACTATAGATGTTGGTGTGGATGTGGAGAAAAGGGAACACTTCTGCACGGCTGGTGGGAATGCAAACTAATACATTCCTTTTGGAAAGAAGTTGGAGAACACTCAGGAATCTAAAAATAGACCTGCTGTTAGATCCTGCAATTCCTTTACTAGTTATATATCCAGAAGACCAAAAATCACTTTGCAATGAAGATATTTGCACCAGATTGTTTATTGCAGCCAAATTCATAATTGCTAAATCATGGAAGAAGCTCAGGTGCTCATTGACCCATGAATGTATTAATAAATTGTGGTATATAGACACCATGGAATATTATGCAGCCTTAAAAAAGATGGAGACTTTACCTCTTTTATGTTTACACGGGTGGAGCTGGAGCATAGTCTTCTTAGCAACATATTTCAAGAATGGAAGGAAACATATCCAACGTATTCAGCTCTACTATGAAACCAATATATTAGCACCCACACTTCCATATGAAAGCTATAACCCAATTACAGCCCAAGATGAAGGGGAAAGAGGAAGAGGAGGGGAGGGGGAAGATGCGTGGCGGGAAGGTAATGGGTTGGACCACACCTATGGTGCATTTTATATGGGTAAATGTCAAATCTACTAAGTGTAGAATATTAATGTCTTAACACAATAATTAAGAAATTGTGGAGAAGGCTATCTTAACCAGTTTGATGTATTTCAAATTGTATATAAAACCAGCACAATGTGCCTCATAAATGCATTCATGTAGATAGCTATGAGTTAATAAAAACAATATAAAAATATAAAATAGTGTGTAATTTAAAATTACACATGGACTTTATGGCTACCCTTTATGTTAGCTGTCAGTCAGCCATGTCCTTCATGCCAAATCTGGCCCACAAGTGCTGCCTAGGCAAACCTAGGTATACCTTTCTGCCCCCATTCCCTTATCTGCTTCCAGTAACAGCCCCCTTTCTGGTGCTACTCAGTGCTGTCCAGGACCCAGAGTTTCAACTTATTTGTTGGAGGCTCTGCTGTTGGTAATTGCCAGCATAGATCATTGGAGTCTTAGTCCAGTGGAATTTCAGTCTGGGAGTCAGTGACTTAGTGAGTTGTCTTGCTTCTGGCCACCTACCCAAGTTAAGATGGCTGAGTTTTCTGGGAAGAGAGCAGGATATGATGGATTTTGGGTATGGCTGGGCTGAAAATGAAACTGGCTGTAGTGGCTCACCCCTTCTCTTCTCTTCACCCTTGGGTACAATGATCATTCATACTTGTTTTTTTTGGAGTTGGAGGAGATACTCAGGATCCAAGACTTTCAAGGCTAAAACAAGGGTAGTCCCAGGCAAAACAGGATAGTTGCTCAGTAGTTACCTGAGCCTTTGGATCATAGCTCTTCTGGGGAATGTCTCCAACTGAGGGCACAAAGTGTGCTCACTGACTTGGGATCACTCATCCCAGGCATACAGGGTGGGGCTGTGCAAGAGTTCTTCTTTTGTTATATAAATACCTACATAATATTCTCAATTTTGCCCCTTGGCATGCAAAGCCTGAAGTATTTACTATTTGGCTCTTTGCAGAAAAAGTTTACTGACCTCTGATCTATTTGACATATTTTATGCTAATATATTGTTTCAAAATGAATAGTGTTTTATAATATGTTGATATTCGGTAGGGAAAATCCTCCCTAATTGTTTATTAGAATTATATTGTCTGCTTTTAACTGATACTCTTCCATATCACTTTTAGAATGAGCTTGTCAAGTTCAATGAAAAAAAGTGCTATTGGGATTTTGGTTGGAATAAAAGTAAATAAAAATTTTCTCCATTATGATTCTACACATTTTTGCTTAGGTTTATTCCCAAGTATATTACAGGTTTTGTTGCTATTGTGAATGATATTTAAAAAATACATACATTTTCTGGGTGGCATCTGTCGCTCAAAGGGTAGGGTTCTGGCCACATATGCTAGAGGTAGCAGGTTCAAACCCAGCCCAGGTCAAAAACTGAAAAACAAAAACAAAAACAAAAACATACATTTTCTGATTTATTATTGCTGTTTCATTAAATTTTGCATGTTGATTTGCTATCTAGCAGATTTTCTGAAATCTCTTATTAGTGCCAATAGTTTGTTACAAAATTGGCAATCTTTTCTTTCCTTAATGATGTCTTCTCTCATTTATTTTCTTTGTTTTATTGTTCTAAAAAGTACCTCCAGTATGTATTGAATAGAAATAGTGATGAAGATTGTGATCTGTTTTCCTATCCTAAAGGGTGTGATTCTATTGTTTTACCCTTAGGAATAATGTTTGTTGCAGGTTTTTGGTAGCATCACGTTAAGAGAAGAGAAAGTTCCTTTTTATTCTGAGTTGGCTATTTCTTTTGTTTTAATCATATGAATGGGTGTTGAATCTTACCAAATGCTTTTTCTGAACCTACTTAAATTTGATGTATTTTCTCTCTTAAAAACTTGATTTTGTGTATTACATGGATTTACTTTGTTTTATGTTGTTTATTTTTTCATATTTATTTTGAGATAAGGTCTTGCTCTGTTGCTCAGGGTGGAGTGTGGTGACACCATCATAGCTCATTGTAACCTCAAACTCCTGGGCTCATGTGATCCTCCTGCCTCAGTCTAGCAAGTAGCTAGAACTAGCTAGAGGCATTTTGCCACCATACTTGGCTATTTTTTTTTTTTTTTTTTTTTTTTGTAGAGGTGGTGTCTTGCTCTTGCTCAGGTTGGTCTCAAACTCCTGACCTCTCTTCATGCCCATGTATGCCCATTTATTAGCTCCCAATTATTAGAGAGTACATGTGTTTTTCGCTTCATTCCTGAGATATTTCACTTAGAATAATGATCTCAAATTCCACCCAAGTTTCTACACAAGACATTATTTCTTTTTTTTTATTATTAAATCATAGCTGTGTACATAAATACAATCATGGGGCACCATACACTGGTTTTATAGATCGTTTGACACATTTTCATCATACTGGTTAACAGACCCTTCCTGGCATTTTTTTAGTTATTGTGTAAGACATTTATATTCTACATTTACTAAGCTTCACATGTACCCTTGTAAGATGCATTGCAGGTGTAATCCCACAAATCACCCTTCCTCCATCCATCCTCCACCCTCCCTGCCCTCCCTCTCTCCCTTTCCCCTATTCTTAGTTCATAACTGGGTTATAGCTTTCATATGAAAGTCATAAATTAGTTTCATAGTAAGGTTGAGTATATTGGATACTTTTTCTTCCATTCTTGAGATACTTTACTAAGAAGAATATGTTCTAGCTCCACCCACGTAAACAGGAAAGAGGTAAAGTCTCTACCTTTTTTTCAGGCTGCATAATATTCCATGGTGTACAATTACCACAATTTATTAATCCATTTGTGGATCGATGGGCACTTGGGCTTTTCCCATGACTTAGCAATTATGAATTGGGCTACAATAAACATTCTGGTACAAATATCTTTGTTATAATGTGATTTTTGGTCTTCTGGGAATATACCTAATAGAGAAATTATAGGATTGAATGGCAGATCTATTTTTAGATCTCTAAGTGTTCTCCAAACATCTTTCCAAAAGGAATGTATTACTTTGCATTCCCACCAGCAGTGTAGAAGTGTGCCTTTTTCTCCACATTCACGCTACCATCTCTGGTCTTGGGATTTTGTGATATGGGCTAATCTTACTCGAGTTAGATAATATCTCAAAGTAGTTTTGATTTGCATTTCTCTGATGATTATAGATGATGAGCATTTTCTCATATGTCTGTAGGCTGTGCGCTTGTCTCCTTCAGAGAAGTTTTTTTTTAAGTCCAGCCTGCGATAGGATCACTTGTTCTTTTCTTGCTTATATGTTGAGTTCTCTGTGGATTCTGGTTAGTAAACCTTTGTCAGAGACAACCTGCAAGTATCTTCTCCCATTCTGAGGGCTGTTTGCTTGATTTACTTACTGTGTTCTTGGCTGTGCAGAAGCTTTTTAGTTTGATCAGGTCCCAGTAGTGTATTTTTGAAGCTGCTTCAATTGCCCAGGTGGTCC
>CAUYPK010113303.1:0-14171 GCA_963574355.1 Loris lydekkerianus
ATTAAATCATAGCTGCGTACATTGATATGATCATGGGGCATCATACACTAGCTTCACAGACCATTTGACACATTTTCATCACAATAGTTAACATAGCCTTCCTGGCATTTTCCCAGTTATCATTAAACATGATGCTGTTAATTTATCTATCACATTTTATCTATTTTTCCACTGGTGCTTTATTATTGAATTTTAGAAACTTTTAAATGTATTAATTGTCCAGGACTGGAACAATTTCTCCCTAGGCACACATCATGGACAGTAGGAGTGGCCATTGAAAAGTTGGAGTTTGGAAGCTTTCCTTTCAAGATTTGCCATCTGTGACCACAGAACAGGAAGTTCTCCCATGTGGAGACTCTGTCGCTCCCTCACTTTCAATCTTTCTCCCTGAGATTATTTTTTCTACTCTTTCCTCCTTTGGTTTTTACACCATTCTCTTGAGAAAGAAAATTCATTGTTGTTTCTTCTTGACTCTTGGGCACTTGAGCACTAGTTGGAATGTGGAACTGAGTTTTTAATTCCATTTAATTTTAATTAGTGTAAATTTTTAAAACTCTTATACCCAATTCTGTTATTAGAAAATGTTTTAGTGTGTTAGGGAACAACTTGAGTATTTCAATTTAAATTTTGTGCAATCTAAATGCAGGTTAAGTTTTTGTGTTTGTTTGTTTTTGAGACAAAGTCATACTCCATTGCCCATGCTGGAGTACCATGGCATCAGCCTAACTCACAGCAACCTCAAACTCCTGAGTTCAAACAGTCCTCCTGTCTCAGCCTTCTGAGTAGCAGAGACTACAGGTCTCCACCACGACACCTGGTTAATTTTTCTATTTTTAGTAGAGACAAGTCTCCAACTCCTGAGCTCAAGGGATCCTCCCACCTTGATCTCCCAGAGTCCTAAGATTATATGTGTGAGCCACTGTTCCTGGCCCAGGTTAAGTATTTTTGATAAAAATGAAGTACCCAAATTGAGAAAAGCTGTAACTTTAAAGTATATGCCAGATATTGGTATCAATTATATTTTTGAAACTTTCTGTAATAGACACATATTATTTTTATAAAGAAAGAAAAATATTTTTTTAAAATAAAATTTAAGGTTTTTTTTTTTTTGAGACAGAGCTCACTTTGTCACCTTCAGTAGAGTGTTGTGGCATCACAGCTCACAGCAACTTCAAACTCTTGTGCTCAAGCGATTCTCTTGCTTCAGCCTCCCAAGCGGCTGGGACTACAGGCATCCACCACAACACCCAGCTAGTTTTTTGTTGCAGTTACCTGGCCCAGGCCAGGTTCAAACCAGCCAACTTCGGTGTATGTGGCTGGAGCTGGTAACCACTGTGCCACGGGCCCCGAACCATTTTTTTTTTTTTTTTTGGAGAAACTTTTCACTCTGTCAACCAGTCTAGAGTGCAGTGATATCATCAAAGTTTACTGGAGCCTTACTTAAACTCCTAGGCTCAAATGATCCTCTTGCCTCAGCCTCTGGACTATTCCTGGAACTAGAGGCACTGTGCCACCACAACCAGCTAAATTTTTATTTTATTTTTTGTCGAGATAGGTGGTCTCACTCTTGCTCAGGCTGGTCTCTAACTCCTGACCCCCAGCAGGAGGACTCAAGTCAGTCAATCCTCTTGCTTTGGCCTCCCAAAGTGTTAGGATTACAGACATGATCCACTGTGCTAAGTTCACCTCTAGCAGCAAAAAATAATGAAAATATTTTCAAATGTGCCTTTCACAAATATTCTACTTTTAGGAATAAAGTCTCCAGACTATTGGAGAAATAATATTTCATGTAATAGTACCTAAAATTGGAGGAAGTCAGGCAGTCTGGACCTACATGTGGGAATTTGAGAACATTTGCTAATACTTCAAATGCAACACATTTTGTAAGAACTCTTTTCTTGAGCCATGAATAATTTTTGACTATCTTTCCGAATCCTGGCTCTGAGTTAATGTTTTCTTATTCCTGGGTGTATTTGACAGATAAATTTTGAAAAGATAAACTGCCTTTGGAAACTAAGATTTATTTCCAATCAACCATATTCTTGTGGAAAAGGCATATTTTGAATGAAAGAAAAGAAAGCTTGCAATTCTCATTGACATTTTTTTCTTTCATTTGCAATATAACAACTTGTGAATCATCTTTAAGGATGATTCTCTACAGAAAGTTTCTGAAACTAAATGAATCTGCTGAGTTGGTTAATGATCACTCCTCATCATTAATCTTTCATTATACACTACAACACAAAATGCTGAGGTTCTACAGGGGTTTCAGGGATTACACTATTAAGCTATTTATAACTTTCTTTCTATTTGTGATCTAGTTAACTCTAAATCCCCAGAATGGAAAACATGAACTACCATCCACTAGCATTGACTACTCATAGGTGTGTATGTCTATCTCTTTAAAAGCAAAGGTATGGCCATTACGGAAAACAACATGAAGTTTTTTCAAAAAATTAAAAATATAACTACCACATGATCTACAATCCCACTGTGGTGCATATATCCAAAGGATATTAATCAATATGTTGAAGAGGTATCTGTACTCCCATGTTATTGCAGCTTTCCTCAACAATAGTCAAGATGTAGCAATACCCTAAGTGCCCATTGATGGATGAATGAATAAAGAGAAGGTGGTACATATACACAATGAAATACTACTCAGACTTAAAATAAGGGCTAATGCTTCATTTGTGACAACATGGATGAACCTCAAAGATGTTAAACTAAGTGAAATAACCCAAGAACAGACAAATGCCATATGATGTCACTTATATGTGGACTCTAAAAAGTTGAACTCATAGGAACAGATAGTAAAATGGTAGTTATCAGATGTTAGAGGGATGGGTGGAATGACTGGGAAGATGTTGATAAAAGCTACAAAATTTCAGCTAGACAGGAGGTATAAGTTCAAAGAGCTATTATACAACATGATGACTACAATTAATAATAATACATTATATACTCAAAAATGGCTGAAAGTTGATTTTTAAGTGTTCTCAACACAAAAATGGTACCTGAGATAATACATAATATTAATTGGTTTGATTTATTCTATAATATACATACTTCAAAACATTATGCTATATACCACTTAATGTACATAATTTTATGGATTAATTTAAAAAATAAGTTTAAAAATAAAGACAAGGAAGCTAAGTTTCAGAAATATTAAGTGTGCAGTAAAAGGCAGAACTGGGATCTACCTACATCTTCAAATTCCAATGCCAGAGTTCTTGTTTAATTGTAGACATCTAACTAAATAAAATATCATAATCGAAGTATTACTATGTATAGTATGTTAGAAAATAAAGGAAACTTCTGGCTCAATGTGATGGAAGATCACACACATCTATCTCTTTTTGAAATCCCTTTAAATGGAAAAAGAAGAGAAACATATCAGTGTACTAGGGATTCCTGATTTGGATGTTTGTTCCTACCAAACGTCATATTAAAATTTGATCCCCAGTGTTGGAGATGAGACCTAGTGAGAGGCACTTGGGTCATGGGGGCAGATTTTTCATGAATATATTAATGTTCCTCCTGGGTGTGTGCGTGGAATGAACAAGTTCTAGCTCTATTAGTTACAGAGACAGGTGGTTGTTAGAGAGCCAGATACCTCCTCCTCTCTCTCTCCTTCTTCTTTTCTTACCATGTACTCTCTGTACATGCTGGCTCTCACTCATTTTCTGCTGTAAGTGGAAGCCTGAGTTCCTCACCAGATGCAGATGCCAAATCTTGAACTTGCCAGCCACCAGAATTGTGAGCCAAATAAATGTCTTTTTTAAAATAAATTACTCAGTATCATGTCTTCCTTTACTGCAACACAAAATGGACAAATACAAGAAAAACAAGAATTAGAGAACATATAGTCATGAATGGCAATTAACATGCATTTATCTTTCCTTTTAAAATTTTATTTTATTTTTTATTTTATTCTTTAGAGGCAGAGTGTTACTTGTACCCCAGGTTGGAGTGCAGTGGACTGTTCATAGCTCACAGCAGCCTCAAACTTATGGGCTCCAGTGATGCTTCTGCCTCAACCTTCCAAGAGGCTGGTACTACAGGTGCATGGCTATTATTTCTTTAGTGATGAGGTCTTGCTATGTTGCCCATGCTGGTCTCAAACTCCTGCCCTCTAGCAATTCCCCTATTTTACCTTCTCATTACAGGTATGTGCCACTGTGTCTGGTATTAACACACATTTTTTACAAAGAGTGAAATCTCTCACAGACAGTGGCGACTTTCTTAGCAGAAAGTAGAAATCTGTGAACTGTGAGTGTCAGAAAGAGATGATTAGAAACAATCTGATTCTTCCTTCAGAATGTTAATTGGTTTGATTTAAATATTCTATAATGTATACATACTTCCTTCAGAATCTTGAAAAAGCTCAGCATTTAGAAAAGCAGGTAGAGAAAAATATGAGGGTGAGATGTGAAGCTGAGTACAGTGAGATTGATTAAACTCTTTCACGCAAAGTGGCTGGGGCTTTAGGTTCTCTTTCTCTCTAAAGAGTAGGTTGAAAAGATCCTCCTTTACACGGAGTTTTCAATAAGCTATCTGGCGTCACACTCTTAAACACAAACAGATAACCAATTTTGAGGAAAGTTTTCAATATGAGAGAAACCCTAACCAACAGAATAAGCAACACAGAAAATACAGATAGAACCAAGGAAATCTCCAAGAAAGTAGAAAAAAGAGAGAAGTAGAGAACAGGAAGTAGAGGATAAGAAATATGGGGAGGCCAGTGTGAGAGAGTTAACTTTCAACCAATGGACAAGGGGAAATTATCAAAGAAATAAAATAAGAAAATTGCCTGGAACAAAAGGGCTTAACTTGCCAGACTAAAAAAGCTTTCTATGTGCCTATCTCATTTAATGAACAAAAAAAGCCACATTGAGATAGAGAATTCTAAAATTTTAGTTTACTTCATGAACTAAATTTGGTGACATCAGCAATGAACACATGATACTAAAAGTCTGGGCTGGGGTCGGGGGACACTTTAAGTACAAAGAAATGGGAATTAAATTGGCATTAGGCTTCTCAAACCAACTTTGGAAACAATAATTCCACAGAGCAGTGCTGTCATAATTTAGAGGCAGCTGCTGGTCAATGTAGAATTTTATACCCACATAAGCCATGTATTAGTTTCCTAGGGCTGCCATAACAAAGCATCACAAATTGGGTAGCTTAAGACGACAGAAACATATTCACTTACAGTTATGGAGGCCAGAAGTCCAATGTTAAGGTGCCAGCAGAGTTGTATTAGTCTGTTTTTCCTTTCTATAAAGGAAATACCAAGACTGGGTAATTTATAAAGAAAAGAGCATTATTTGGCTCATGGTTCTGTAGTCTGACCAAGAAACATCCAGCCAGCGTCCACTTCTGGTGGGAGCTTCAGTGAGCTTTCAATCAAGGATGAATGTGAAGAGGGAGCAGGTGTGTCCCTCTTCACCTTCTCTAGTGAGAGAAGGAAAAAAGAGAGAGAGAGGAGTTGCCAGGCTCTTTTAAACAACCAGCTCACACATGATCTGCCCTGTGACCCCACCAATTGCAGGAGTTAGGACCCACCCAAACTCAGATGACCTTATCTTGCCTTCACTAACCTCAAACACCTCCCATCAGGTCCCACATTCAACACTGAGGTTCAAATTTTAACATGAGATTCAGAAAGACCAAACATCCAAACCATATCAAGAATTGGCTTTTTTTTTTTTTTTTTTTTGTTTTTGAGGTTTTTGGCTGGGGCTGGGTTTGAACCCACCACCTCCGGGATATGGGGCTGGTGCCCTACTCCTTTGAGCCACAGGCACCACCCAGAATTGGCCTTTTTTCTTTAGGCTCTGAGAGAGAACGTGTTCCACATTTCTCTCCTGGCTTCTGGTGGGTGTCAGCAATCTGTAGGGTTCCCTGGCTGGTAGATGTTTCACTACTGTCTCAGTCTCTGTCTTCTTATAAGGATACTAGTTGCAGGATTTACGACCCACCCAAACTTAGATGACCTAACCTTGCCTTAACTAATTACATCTCAGAAGATCCTATTTCCAAATAAGGCTACGTTCTGAGGTAACTGGTGGACATAAATTTTGTGGGAACACTATTCAACCAAGTACAAACCATCAATCAAGTATGAAGGCAAAATAAAGACATTTGGGGGCATGTAAAGACTTAATACTTATTCTTCTAATGTACTGTTTCTTAAAGAAGTTACAAAAGGAAGTGCTTTATTAAAATATGTAAATAAACAAAGAAAGACAAAATCATGAGACTAGGCAATAGGGAATCTAATAAGGAAGTAAGAGTCCATGCAGAGCAAAAGAATGGGAACCTATGGGAGTAAACTCTCTTATGGCAAGGAAAGAACGATAAGTATTTAATCTATTTGAACATTTAGAAAATAAAATTGACAGCTGTTTGATAGAGCTGAAAGTCCAAGATAAAACAGAAATTGAGTAAGAAAGCAAACATATTCATAGACCCTTTTTGGCAATTTTTACATAGTCATAAAATAGCAACTCTAATTTATGATTTAACAAAAACTTAGGTGACTATTTCAAGAGATGAAAATGGATAATTATGTTAGGTACCTTGTTGAATATTAATCAATCATAATGAAAATTCAGCAGATGATGTCTAAAATTAATATGCTGTGAAATTGCAGCATTAGCACATTATTTAGAAATAGGAAGGTAAAAAATGGAAGAAGAAAATTATGAAAGTTTAATATGGTGTCTTAGTTCATTCAGGCTGTTTGCAGATTGGACAGCACACAAATGACAGAAATGTATTTCTCACAGTTTTGGAGGCTGGGAAGTCCACGATCAAGGCACCAGCAGATTGGGTGTCTGTTGGGAGCCTGCTTTCTCAGAGTTGGTGCCTTCTCTTCACACTCTCATAGAGACATTATATTATAGAAGAGACAAACAGATCCTTCAGGCCTCTTTTATAAGGGCACTAGTCTCATTTATAAGGGCAGATGTAATAACTTCCCCAAAGGTCCCATGTTCCATTACCATCATCTTGGGGGTTATGATTTTAAGGCATTTATTTCCAGGAAACACAAACATTCAGAGCATAACTTATGGAATTACTGGGGTGTGGGGCTGGATAAAGGAGGGAAGGCAGTAATTGTCTTTTATTACAAACCTTTTAGTGTTATTTGATTTTTCAAAAATGTGAGCATTATTAAATTATTTTTCATAGCAAAATAATTTAAAAGACAGAAGTATAATATAATGGACATAAAAATTACCTGAAGAGTATGTTAAAATGCACCCTCGGTGTTTATACCCAGAGATTCTAATTTGGTAGGTTTGGAGATGCTTGGGACTCTGCATTTAAAAAAAAGCCTGAATTTCTGATTGGGGTGGTCCCTGAACTCCACTTTAAGAAACACTTTACAAAATAACCACCACATTGCAGGAGCATCAGCTTCAGCTGATTTCTGATAGAAACCAAACAATTCTGAACCTATGTTAGTCATGCCCATCTCCTACTAGTATGAGGGCAAAACAGTGTTGCTTGTTAAAACCCTGCTTAATTGGACGTTCTTCTAACTTCAACAGTGAGTGATAAAATAAGAGGGATAGATATTAATGTCAGGAAATGTTTTCATTTCTTGCAGCTTGCAAGAGTCTTCCACCCAGGCAGGTAGCTAACACTGGCAGAAGCCATGGGGATAGTTACTCCCGTGTTTGTGGGAGGCTAAATCGGCCTGCTGGGTATGAGAAGCCATCTACAAGCAGGAACACCATGGATCCTGCATCACCATGTGGTCAGCTGGTTGCTGTGTTATAGCCGTGAGTTTGAAGGTGCGTGGGGTTGTATCCCAGCTTGTGTGTAAGAGAACTGTAGAAATGTTTCCAATGGAAATGCTAAAGTGAGAGCTGATGCTGAAATCTGCTACTTATAGAGTCACAGAAGTGTCATAGTGACAACAAATCTACTGTGAAAAGTTAAAAAGGCCATGATCAATCCTCTCTGAAGTGCTGCACAACCCTGTTCCTTGGTCTGCCTTGCAGGTTATTGCCAGCTTCCCAACTAGAGTCATTATGTGCAGTTCCCAAATTCAGTTGAGGGGCTGCTGTGAGCCAGATACTGTATAAAGCACTTTACACATGCCAAATCTCATAAAGTCAATTTCACAGATGAGAAAAAATAGGGGCTCCAGTAAGTTAAGCCCCAAGTCCAATATCACATAATCAGCATGTAGTAGAATAAGGTTCACTCTTTCCGTGACTCCAGATTACATCTTGGACACATCCTTAAGCCTATGGGGCATCAGACCACAGAACAACATCATTAGCATCAAGGCTGTGAAGTGCGGTTCATTTATTACTGCAAATGTGTTCATTGAACAGAAATCCTGCTGGCCTGGCATAAGGACTCTCACGAAAGCACCACAGAGGTCCTGGAGTACAGCCACACTGCACAGATGTGATGAGCTCCTGCAAGAGTCACCAAAGCACTGACATGGCTCTGCTGCAGCAACGGATGGCCAGGAAACAGCCACAGCCAGCCAGACGCCCCGGAGAGGGTAGTCGGAGCTACAGGAGAAAAGTGGTTCTCAAAGTCTGTGCAGTGGCAGCATCACTGGAGAACTTGTTAGAAATGCAAATTCTCAGACCCCATCCAAAACTACTCAACCAAAAACTCTGGGGTGAGGCCCAGTAATCTGTGTTTTAGCAAGTGTTCCGGAGGATTCTGATGCATACTCAAGTTTGAGAACCACTGTTCTAGATACCCATTCTTCTCTTCTTCCTTATCTTCTGTTTCACACCAACTGATACCCATATCCTACTAATTTTACATTTTTAATACTTTGCTTATATATTTGTCTTCATCCCAAGCACCATTTTCCCCTCTGGCCTGGACAACTCACTGATTACCCTGTGACTACTTTTCCCTTCCAGTTCCCTCTTCCTTCAGCAACCAGTGACAGCCATAATAATGTCTAACCACAGCCCTTCCCTGTCCTCAGGGCACCCCAGTGCCTCCAGGAGAGTGTAAACTCTTCAGCGTGGTGCACAGGACACTCTGTGGCTGGCTTCAGCTGCCTCTCTATCCTCTTCTGCCATCACTTCTTGACTCAGCTTTAGCAACATAGTCATTCCCTCTTCCCTATGAATGTGATGAGTTTATGGTTTAAATAAAAACCTACTAAAGGGCAAAGAGCCAGGAGAGACTCTTCCTTCTTGATGGACTTCCTACTGAATTTTCACCTTGCTAAGTTGTATCCAATCATTTTAATTCAGGTCAAGAGAAATCTCCTAAGAGAAACCCTTGGCAGGTACAGTGCCTCAGGTTTGTAATCCCAGCACACGGGAGGCCGAGGCAGGTGGATTGCTTGAGCTCAGGAGTTTGAGACCAGCCTGAGTAAGAACAAGACCCCATCTCTACTAAAAATAATAGAGAAACTAGCTGGGAATTATGACAGGTGCCTGTAGTCCCAGCTGTTTGGGAGGGTGAGGCAGGAGGACCACTTAAGCCCAAGAGTTTGAGGTTTCTGTGAGATATGATGATGCCACAGTATTCTACCTGGGGTGACAGAGTGAGACTCTGCATCAAGAAAAAAACAAACAAACAAACAAACAAAAAATAATGTCTTTGGGTCCTAATCTGGGCTACGGATCCTCCTCTATATTCTCACAGCCATTCTCTGAACCTTAGCACCGCTGCATTAAATTGAAATGATCTCCTTCTGAGTCAGTCTTTCCAGCTAGACTTTCCAGCTCAAGGCATATGGTACCTTTTATTTATCTTTATATTTCCTTTCTCCAGTGCAATGCATGTTACATGGTACAAGTTTAATATACCACGCCATGCTGAACAAAAAATCTGCAAAATGCATCTACTCATTTGCAGATCTTTAAGCAAATAAATTCTAGACCAGTACTCCTCAAACTTAGATGTGCATACATGGTAGAAATCTTGTTAAAATGCATATTCTGATCCAGTACACTTGGGGCATAGCCCAGAGATTCTGCATTTCTCACAAGCTCCCAGGTGATGCTGATGCTGCTGGTTCAAGGCTACCAGCTACACTCTGAGTGGCTAGTATTGTAGCCTAAGTCATGAAACAGTTTATGTCATGCTAGAAAAACATTTTTGTTTTGCAGAAGTGCCAGTAACGTAGAGGACAAAAGATGGTTTGTGCTGTTTACTAGCCTATTCTTATACTATCCCTCAATCTGGAGTCTTATCAATTCTTCTGAAGGAAATTACAAACAGTCCTCTTGTGAGCCAGTCCTCTGCACAGCTGTCGTCCTGTCAGGGAAGAGAGAAATTTCTTATCAGCAGCATTTGTGTGGAGGACAACTGCTAGTTGCTGCAGGACTTTTTCTCAACACAGAATCCAAATTCAGTTTGGGAAGTAGAAGCTGGTGGGAAAAACAGAGGGAGGCCAAGAGGATATTATCCAAGCTCAATAAAACGGGGCTTACTTATTCATTCCTTCCCACATGAAGAAAAACAGGTATTGAAGCCCTGTTAATTTCCTGTGTTCTACAAGGTGAGAAGGTCTAGGGTTGACAAAGTTGACAATGGAGGGCCAGGGAAGAGATTTATTCAGAAGATTCTGGGGTTGGATCTCTGATACTCTAGAACAAGGGCAGGTGCTCTGGAAGTCTAGACAGGTTACTCTAGAGAGAAGGAAAGAGGTTCCAATTTAGGGAGACCAATAGGAGATACACAAACTTACAACTATGCACATTTTTACCCCCATGACTGCACTTGGATAAAATATGTAAGAATCAGATTTAAAATGTCAACTGAAGTTTTCCAAACATATCACAGGATTCTTAGTCATCTGTAATTCTGACCAGCTGTTGTCAGTTCATTGCCTCATTTCACATGAGGCTGCAGTGGCTCAGCTACAGGTCATTCCTATACAAAATCTCTGGACAAATGCATGCCTAAACCATGAGTTTGGCTCCTTTTTGAGGCCACACAATTTTGATTTTAGAACAACCCATATTCAAATAGATTGGATATTGTGGAATGGTCCAGGACTTTAAAAAAATGCTATTTTTTTAAAGCTTTAAAAAACAAAGCTCTTCAGCAACTCATCACACTTGTCATGGTCTCAGATGTTCAGTGATACTGGCCTCTGTATAAGACAATTTACCCACTCACTTCTGTACAGACACATAGCTCTTTCCAGCTTTTGTTTTCTTGTCATTGCTTATACAATTCCCTTCCTTGTCATAAAACCAAACCATATTTATCCTTTAAGGTGAGTTTGTTCCTTCATTCATGAAATCTTTATTGGATGCCTTTTAAGTGCACTATTCTGCATACCAGGAGCACAGTGATGAACAAGACAGAGATTCTCACTTCAGCACCTTCTGGGGACATAGACAAGTGAATGGACCATTAAAATCCTCCCTAGTGAGGTGCAGAGGGAAAGATCAGGGGTTACTTTATCCAGTTTGACAAAGTTTATGGGAAGTGTTCTAAGCAGGTGAGAGCCAGTCTGGAAGAATGAATAAGAGGTAGGGAGGGAGGGGAAGAAGTTTCTTGCAGTGGGAAGAGATTAGACTGGGAAGGTGAACAAAGGTACAAATAGAAACTGGCCTTTAGAAACTCTTTCAAAAGCATGGAAGGAGTTTCCACTGTTCTCATAAAAGATCTAGAAGGGAAGCATTATGAATCTTTAAACTGATATAAATCCTATTTATTCCTTGAAGTCTATTCTAATTATTAAAATTCAAAGTGATTTTTTTCCTTATTTGATTTTCAAAGCAATTACTAGCTGTATTTAAGCAGGCTGACTGAATTCATGTATTTTTCTTATCCTATGATCATTCTCTGCTCTTGGTTCTTGACTTTTTGTACCCACAGCACACACTCAAGTGTTATAGTTTTGGCTTGAATGTGCCCAAAATATTAGGTCATAAAGTCTGAAATATTTGATTTTGAATCAAAAGTTAAGTTTGTTATATCTCAAACAAGAAGCAGTACAATTAATCAAAGTACACACCTAAACTATCAACATAGGTTGCTATCTTAATGGTAGCTTGTGTATGTCAGCATCAAAGAAGCATAGAGAATGAATATTTTTCCTTGTAAGAAGTGATCCAAAGCCTAGAAAAAGTGGTATTCAGTTGGTGCAAGGTCTAGTAAATATGGGGGATGACAGAGAGTTTCCAAGTTCAGCTTCTGTATTTTGAGCAATGTTGTTTGTGTGACAGAGTTGTCCTGCAAGAGAATTGGCCTGACTCAGTTGACCAATCTGGGCTGCATAAATCACAAGCATCCTCATTGTATCATCCAAATGGTTACAATAGACATTTGCTGTAATTGACTGACCAGCTTTGTGAAGCTGTAGTTGATAATAGCAATGCTGGACCACCAAATGGACACCATTATCTTTTTTGGATGAATATTTGGTTTTGGACTGTGTTTCAGCACTTCATCTTTATCCAACCATTGTGCTGAATGCTTGTGATTGTCAAAAAGAATCCATTTTTTATCTTATATGACAATATGCTGTAGAAATGGTTCGCCATTATGTCATGACAGCAAAGAAAGGCAAGCTTCAAGATGATTTCTCTTCTGATACTTGTTTACTTCATATGGCACCCATCACTCCAGCTTCTTTACCTTGCCAATTTGTTTCAAATGGTCCAGTATTATTGGAATAGTGATGTCAAGCCTTGCTGCTAATTCACATGGAGGTTGAGATGGATTTGCTTCCACTGCAGCTTTCAGCTCATCATTATCTACCTTAAAATCAGGTCACCCACATAGTACATCTTAAAATCAAAATCCTCAGAATAGCATTTCCCAAACCACCAGTGTACTATAGATTCATTAGCCACATCCTTCTCAAACACTTTGTTGATATTTTGCACTGTCTTGTTTCCAAGATGGAACTCATATTCAAAAATAACATGGATTTTTGACTTATTCATAGTTTCACAAAAATTGCTCTAAAAAATTTGTGAGAGATAGTCAGAGCCAAAATGTGTTTGAAAGAATGAGGATATGTCTTCATAAATAAAGAAAAAACAGGAAGTGTCAAAGTCAAATGTCAGAGATAACAACTATCAAAGTTAGTATATAAGGAAATTGGACATTTCCTGTTTAATAACCTAATAGATTTATTTTAAAACTCCCTATATGTACAGCATAATTAGTCCTCCAGTGGTACAATGACACTGCATATCATCTGTCTTAGCTTTCATATGCATCAAATTGTGCTGTGCTCTATACAACTTCAAATGACAACTCAGACATAAAATTCACACCAAAAGTGAATATACACTTAGTAATAACACAAATTAATTTTATACATTGATCATAATTACAGGGCATAGGCCAGGAACAGTGGCTTACACCTGTAATCCTAGCACTCTGGGAGGCCAAGGAGGGTGGATTGCTTGAGCTCATGAATTCAAGACCAGCCTGAGCAATAGTAAGATTCCATCTCTACTAAATATAGAAACGCTGAGGCAAGAGGATCTCTGGAGCCCAAGAGCTTGAAGTTGCTGTGAGCTATGACGCTCCAGCACTCTACTTAGGACACCAGAGTAAGACTCTGTCTCAAAAAAAAAAAAAGTATGTGGCATATCAGTGAAGGGGACAAATTTCCCTGGTGCTTAATGTTCAATGAAAGTCATTATTTTAGAATGGTGTCTAACTCTAGTGACCTGGACTTAATGCAAACTCCTCAAAGATAAGGAGTGTTATCTATTTTTAAAAATTCATTACAATTCCTAAAATAGTCCTGGATGTAGCATAAGGATGTACTTGAATTTTACATTTTTATGACTTAATTCACTGTTTTAAATGATAAAATGTTAGGCATCTAAAAATGAATAAAGAATAATATAAGTAATGCTTGTTTTTCCATATCTCAACTTAATAAAACATTACAATGACAATTGAACTCTGGTTTTACCTCTTGCCACTGAAAAATAACCACTGCCTTCAATTTGGTGTTTGTGACCCAAAAAATGCCTTTACATTATCTCTACAAAGAGAACTATGAAACTCTAAGAAAAGAAATAGCCGAAGATGTTAACAGATGGAAAAACATACAATGCTCATGGCTGGGAAGAATCAACATTGTTAAAATGTCCATACTGCCCAAAACAATATATAATTTTAATGCAATACCTATTAAAGCTCCATTGTCATACTTTAAAGATCTTGAAAAAATAATACTT
>CAUYPK010113304.1:0-10338 GCA_963574355.1 Loris lydekkerianus
ATTATCACAGACTCGATTTGGCTGATAGAGGCCTGGCAGAACCGGAGAATGATTACCTCCTTTAGGAGCTGCATAGAACTCAGATTTGTGCACGTTGGTTCGTCCCAATGTGAACACAACGTGGGTACCTATATGGGGTGCGAGGCAAAGCACTGCAAAGGGAGGACACTATCGTCCACCCTGAGTCCCCTTGGAAGCAAACCTGATTTGCATAGAGGTTGGTGTCAATATTTGACTTGTCCGCCGAAGGACCACTCCATGAAAAGGCTCTGCCTCTCCTCCCCAAAAGACACCAAAAGCCACTTAAAATGCAGGGACTTCTGAATCCCATGGGAGGAATCAGGTCAATACTTCCCCCCATAGGTCAATGCCCACTCATCAATAGATGAGATGTTCATTCCTTGTTCCCACCAATGCCGCCTCACTCAAACAATATAGAAAGGGAGGAGATGCCGGGAGCCAAAAACCTAAGAATAAGCTTACCAGGAATATTCACAGCCGGTTTAACAGGAATAGTCACAGCTAGAAAGCATTTAAGGGCGAGTAGGGCATTGTCACCCTTGGCTCCAGGAACTTGGTTCCAGACACTAAAAACATCACACCTGTTATCAGAAAACCCCCACCCTAAACTCACCCGCAGGCCTATTCCCCTCTGCCTGTATTTATATGGCTGTTAAAAAATAAAGTTTGAGGGGTTTGATCAGAATCCTGTCTTGCTCCTCATTCTTTGTGTCTCCTGTTTCTTCCACTCTCTCCCTCCATATCCTAGGTCCCTGCTGAACTAGCCCCACGGGCCGGGGCAAGCTCTTGCTCTGTAAGTTTCAATCGTCTCTTGAATTGGTTGTTCCATTTGTTGTCTTTAGGTGGGAAGTTATTTTGGCCTGGGAAATCATGTTCCTGTTTTAATCTATCCTGTCTGATAATGCATTTTAAGAAAAAGCTCAGTCCCTCCAGGTGGATTAAAGGAGAAAGGCAGGGAGAAGCCCCAGAGCTGGATGCCCCGGATCCCACAGAGTTTGACAGACAACTATTTTTGGTTGCCATGCTACCAGGCATCTCCTGTGGGCAAGAGTCTCATTGATTAGAATCTGTCTTTCCAGGAAGTATGAGGGGATGTTAATATAAGCTGGCCAGTCCTGTTTTCATCAACCCTCACCCCCTGCAGGGCTTCTGAGTTACTTTCATGCACCCTGACAACATGGGCAGCCATGTGCTGGCAAAGGGACAAGTAGTGATCCATTCAAAATCAGGCCGTGGAGAGGGAAGAGCAGAATTTAGAGCCCTTCCTCCACCATCCTCTCTGCCTGTTTTACCTGCCCAGCTGTCTTCCCAGACTACAGCCAGGGGGTACTCATACCTTGGGGTGTTATAATTTTCTCAGATCCATGCTCGCATCTGCTTCAATAGCTTTCTATGGTAGATTTGGGGGGAAGGAGACAGCACCCCATGGTTGTACAACACCTTTACAGAAATAGGAAGAGGCATGGACATATTCCTTACTGACACACTTCATTTTACAGGAGACCAGTGCACCTCTGAGTCTACTTCTCTCATAGGAAGAGTGGTAGGGAGGGTGTGCAAGGAGACATGGTCAAGGACCAGAACTTTTTATTTTTTTTATGTATTTTTTTGAGACAGAGTCTCACTATATTGCCCTCGGTAGAGTGCTGTAGTGTCACAGCTCACAGCAACCTCAAACTCTTGGTCTTAAGTGATTCTCTTGCCTCAGCCTCCCAAGTAGCTGGGACTATAGGCTCCTGCCACCGTACCCAGTTATTTTGTTGTTGTTATTGTCACTGTTGTTTGGCAGGCCCTGGCCGGTTCGAACCCACTAGCCCCTGTGTATGTGGCCAGTGTCCTAACAACTGAGCTACAGGCACTGAGCCCACCAGAATGTTTTAAAGAAAAAAAAATTAAATGCTAGCCCTCTATTTTCTCCTCAAATTAAACCTAAGTTAAGTCTCCTTTTAGGTGGTGACTCAGAAGCTCTGAAAAGGGTTTAATAATAGCTCTTGATGATTCATCTGAATATTTTGCTCTGAAGTTGCTTGTCTTGGAGGCATGTTGGTGTGAAAGTTTTGCTCCTAGGAAGTACAGGTGAAGGTCTAAGTGCTTATTGCTTTGTGAAGTGGTTATGATAATAGTAATTAATAACTATTTCTCTATGCCCAAGAAGTTGTAGATGGGAAAAACACTTTAGAATAAAGCAATAAATAGATGAAGTAGCTAAAGACTTTAATTAAGCTTCTTAAAATAAAGTACTGTTTCATTGCTTTTAAACTCCCAGTGTCTATAAACTTTATAAAATAGTCTTTGAACTAATTGCTTGGGCAGATCCCCAGGATTATAATTTTCAGAAATATATTATTAGATAGAAATAAAACTTCAAGATTCTAAAATACATTTGATATTGGTGCTTAAGTTTGAGGTTAAAACCTTTCCTAATTGATAAAACTGAGAAGGTTCTCAGTCTGGCAGGCTATCCCTGGACTGCCACCAACTGGCTGTGTGATCTAGGGCAAGTCACTTATCTTTCTGGACCTAAGTTTCCTCATCTGTTAAATGAGTTCGAGGAAATAGATGTCTTAGATCCTTCTCTGCTCTGAAATTTTTTAGCATCTATAAATATACAAGACATCCCCTACCCTAAACAGAGTAAATAATTTTTATGGAATTGCCTACATTAATATCATTTAACTGATATTAGAAAACTCTCTAATATTTTATTGTAAAAATTTTTAAACATACAGAAAGGTTGAAACAATTATACAGTAAGTTTCTAAATACCCACCACCTGATTTCAACCATCAACATTTTAACTTTATTTGCTTTATCACATAGCTATCTAATTCTTCATTTCTTTATCCATCCATCATTCCATCATTTTTTTATGAATTTCAAAATACGTTGCAGATATTAATATATCTCACCCCTAAATACTTCAGCATACACATCATCAGCTAGAGGCTCAATGAGTGTTTATGGTCATGTATTTGTTTGTTTTTCAGATAAAGCTCATAAAGTCTGAAATGCACTATTCGTAAGGGGCAAATGCATGCGCTGTGTAACCCAAACCCTTATCAAGAGAGAGAGCACTGCCATCACCCCAGCAAGTTCCTTCACACACCTCCCCAGCAATCCCCACTCCCATAGATCAGTTTCAGATGTTCTAAAACTTCAATAAAAGGAATAATAGGATATGTTTTCTTTTGTGCTGGCTTTCACTGAGCGTGCTTTTGATATTCACCCATGTGCTTGCATGCAATCAGTAGTTCTTCCTTTTTTATTAATAGGTAAATTCCCTGGTATGCATATACCACAGTTTGCCTACTTTCTCTTGCTGGGCTAGTCCAGTGTTCTCTGCACTTTTGTGAAATCAACCCTGCACTGTGTGCCTCGGCAGATCCATCCCTGTGACAGGGTAGAAAGAGTGCTTTGGGATGTCAAACCCAGGGGTGTTAGCCAGACCTTCCGAGGCATGCTTCACACCCTGGGGAGCCACAAAAGGGATACAGATGGCAGCATTGCGATGGCTCAGTTTCTAGGGCAGCTGGCTGGGACTGGGGTGGCTGAGGACTGGAGTCCCTTATGCACTTCAGGATCTGAAATAACCTCCTATGCTGCACAAATAGAATTTTTATGAGCATTTTTATGAGTGTTAGGGTGTGAAAAACTTTAGAAAGCCCTGGCTTTAACTTCTAAAATAAGAGGTACATCCTCCACACCAAAAAGAAATTGAGGTGTCTTGGGATCATTTCAACAAAACTTAAACTGTGCTCATGCAAGCTGTACATTAAAAAAAAAAAAAAAAACTTTCAGATGAAATAGGAATAATTCAAAAAATATGTTATAGTAATTTAGACAAAAAGCCTAAAAGAACCCTAGCAACTTTTGTGGCAGATGTAGGAGAGGTGGCCAAGAGTTTTTCTGCTCACACTTCTAAATGTGGCTAAAACACAAAAAGTTAACAAGTTTCATCTTTTACAAAAGGATAATCTACCTTTTTGCCCTTTTTCTGAACTCATGGAACCTCTTTTTCTCCCTTTAAAAAATAGCCTGGTCCATATCAGAGAGCACTGGAGGACCAGCTTTGGGGTCTGGAGACAGAGCAACTCCTCTCAATTCTTAATAACCAGTAGTTTAATAGTGGCAAGTTATTTCAAAGAAAGGGACAAAAATTCTTATAAAAATGTATACCCACTTATTTTAAAATATAAATTTTGAGCTGATTTCAGACAAAATAATCTTTTTTCCCCAGCATAATCATAAAATTTTCTTGGTCCTTTATTTTAAGTCATGCTAACCACAGAGATTATCAGAGAATGTGGCATTTAACGACCATCAAGATCTAGAGAGCTCATTTGAGGCAAAACTTTGATTTTGCAGATATGAAAACCACTGTCCAGAGAGCTACAGTTACCTCTAAAAGATATTTAATAAGTCTAGAATCCAGGCCTGCTTAAAAAGTTTACATTAGGTCCCCTTTCTCTTCTGCCTTTCCCTGGTTTAAATAGAATTTGTAGTAGATTTTTTATCATTTGTTTTTGGCTGCCTTGCAAATGAAGTCCTTTTTAGTTTGGGGGATCTACCAACTTATGGTCACCTACCCAACAGAAGTTGAAAGTGCTAGATGTAAGGCTTGCTTTCCAAGACTCCCTTGCAGCCAGGGCACAGACATCGTGATCTAGGCTTTGCCAGTCTGATACATAAGGGAGGACTTTGACTCAGGAATACGGGGAAACAATTGCTCCCAGATAACATATATTGGCATCAGGGCTTCCTCACCATAACCGGTAATGAGATATCACTGGCTCTTGAACTTGGTCCTCCACACAGATCAACATTTGTTTGAGCTCACCATTATCTATTTAGTGAATTCCTTAGCCAGAGTCTTCTATTAGTTGAACTAAGACCCTTAACATGTACAATTAAGTATATTTATATGTGAGGCTGGGCGCAGTGGCTCATGCCTATAATCCTAGCACTCCAGGAGGCCGAGGTGAATGGATTGCTTGACCTTACTAGTTGGAGACCAGCCTGAGCCAGAGCAAGACCTCGTCTCTAAAAATAGCCAGGCGTTGTGAAGGGTGCCTATAGTCTCAGATACTTGGGAGGCTGAGACAGGAGAATAGCTTAAGTTCGAGAGTTTGAGGTTGCTGTGACATGTGACGCTATAACACTCCACGAGGGGCAACAAAGTGAGACTCTGTCTAAAAATAAATATATAAAAAAATTTGTATGTGTGAATCTTATCAAAAATTTGCCATTTGCTAGGAAATGTTCTAAGTGCTTTTGCACATATAATCCTCACAATAAGGTAGGTATTATCCTGGGGAGGAAACTGAGGCACAGTGAGGAAAGCCACTTGAATTTAAGTAATTTGCTCAAAATTATAAGCCACGAAGTAACAAGGTCAGTAACAAGGTCAGCATTTGAACTTGGACCTAAGTCTGATCTCTTCTTAGTCACTACATACATTGGTTCTCCCTATTTTTTTTCTGATTACATAATGAATTATAGAAAAATTTAAACACTATGGAAGAGAATAAATAAAACACCCTGAAAGTGAATAAATCTGGCTATTTTGTCTTTTTAACATAAATATGTTAAAAAAGAAAATACAAATAAACTGCAACTCTATTGCTTATGAAAACAGTTGTCTATAGCTGTGCTGGCTATTTAAGTTAGATTAATTAAAATTAAATAAAATTAAAGATTCACTTCCTTGGTACACTAACTATATTTCAAGTGCCCAGTAGCTCAGTAGCCTCCTAGCTGCTGTTTTGGGCAGTGCAGACGCAGAGCATTTCCATCGTCGTTCAAATTCTAGTGGACAGCATTGGAGAGTCCCTTGGCCTTCTCTTTCCATAACTCTGTGGCTATGTGAAAATGCACACATGTAATGGTATATCAGTGCAATGGTAGCTTACATGCTGATTTTTATCGTGACGCTTTTATCTTTTTTTTTCTTTCATTGGCCCTTCTCTTCTCATCTTCCTGGAAAACAGGAGTGTTTGGCTCCTTCTAGTCATAGAAGTTTTTCTCCCGGGCCCTCACAATCGTTTAAAATCACATGCTGACATGTATGTGGGTCACTACAAAAGTTTTGAGACTGACTGCATTATGGTCCATTCTTTCACTTCCAAGAAACACAGTGGACAGAATCCTTTCTGATTCACCTGTGTAAGTTTCACCTTGCTCCACTTACCAGTGTCTCTGGGAGGGCTTCATTTGTTTCCATCTGTGGATTTTAAGATTTTGATTTTTGTGTATCTGAAAACTTTCATAATGACCCCTGTATAGGGCCTTGCTATTGATAAACACTTTTAGCCTTCTTTCTTTTCTCACTTAACAAAACATTGTGGAAATCTTTCTAAGTTGACCAGTACAAATCTAATTTATTAGTGGCTGTGTGGAATTCTACGATTCAGTTACTTGATCATGTTTTCAATCTTCTCTTATTGATGTGCTTCTTTCCATTTATAATGTTCTCAATAATTCTCACTCACTTCAGGTGTGGTTTGTGTGTCCAATCTCCATGGTCCCAGCACATTCTTGTGCTTAAATGGAAGATTTAAAATAAACCATGTTAGCTGGATGCAATTTTTCTTTTCTGATATTAAAAAATATATATATATATTTTCAGTTGGAATTATCCTTGAACAATGTATTCTGAAGCATCAAATTTTAAAATTGTTCCTTGAAGGTCGGTGCACAAAACTTGTAGAGAAGGCCATGAGCAGTGCAACAACTACAAAAAATAAGGAAATAGACATTTCATAGAAAAGAGAACCAAATTTTGAAGAAAAGTGCCAGGGTAAATGGTAAATGGTGGTGGTTTTACATTGCCAAGAAACCAAAAGGGTGGCCTTCAATACCTTGATCACTTTCACCAAGAGCTGGACACTTGGTCTACATTAGTAGATCAACTTATGCCAGGGTTCACCATTCAGTCATTTTCTCTACTTTTTGTAGAAAAGAAAAAACTTCAGAGATTTTATAACATGTAATAGAAATTTGCAATAAATTTTCTGGTGAAAATATTTTAGTAGAAATGTTTTACCTGTAGAGATGTTTGAATTCTGCTGTGATCAATCCTGAAAAAATAAAGTTGGGAATAATGGTACCATTTTGTAATTTATTGTAAAATGGGATTTTTATGAATCTCTGTTAAACTTACCTTTAAGACTTTTCCTAATGCTTTATCTGTTTCTTTCTGTGAAGGAAACTTTTCAAAGTTCAAATTAATAAGAATCATTTTTTAATGAACTATGAATGAAGATGGGTGAATAAGTCTGGCTATTTTGTCTTTTTAATGTAAATATGCAAATTTTGATTAAAATCATTCACATTTGCAGAATTTAAGACTCAAAATTAAGAATTATAATGTTATTTCATTACTGAGATGAAGTAGGTAATATTCTTTTTTCAAAAATTACATTAAAATAGTATTATTTTTCTTTGTTGTAATATAACATTTGTTTAATTTTAACATGCATTTTATTGGCACAATTATACATATACACCTTAATAATAGAAACATTTTCAATCTATATTTCTTATCTGATCGTTATGATCATTAGTTTCATTTCATAATTTTTACTGAAAATCCTTTTGCAATAGAAAGGAAGGCAGGGATTATAAAATGATTAAAAAGACACACAAATGTTTTGAAACAGTTACAACCAGCCTTGAACAATGACTCTGAAGCACCAAGATTTAAAATTGTTCCTTGAAGGTTAGTGCACAGAATTTGTGACACCCTGGGCACACATCAGCATGTATTAGCTCTAAAACCACCATAATTATCCAAGAGAGGATTGAGGGACAAAATGAACCATGACTGACTTAATGAGCCATTTACAGTTTCACTATACCAGTCCTGCACACTGAGACCCACACAGCTTAGTCCTTCAGACAAGCCTGTCTCTTTTATTCGCATTTCCCTCATTATAAGAAAGTCAAGCCTCTTTTCTAATTTATTGGACATCTGACTACCTGCTATAATTCATCTATTCCTCTTTGGTGTGGTGGTGCTCAACTTGATGTTTGAGTCAGGGATTGCTTTGAAAATATGATGAAGCCCATGGATCTGTTTCTGAGAAAAATGCACAAATTTTCATTTGTACAGACCTCTGCACCCAGCTTCAGGGAGCTCAGAACCCACTCCTCATTTTGCAAGTATAGAAACTTGGGCTCACAATCTTGAAGTAATATGGAGCAAGTTCTTTGCCCCCTGAGCCTCCGTTTTCTCACCTGCATAATAGGAACAATCACACTTAATCTTGTTGAATGAACATAGGATTACATGAGTTCATGTCTAAACATACTAGGCTAGAAGTTCCAAAATTACTGTAAAGTTTGACCTCTGGATCCCATTTTTCTTTTCTTTTTTCCCTCACAGCGTATTTTTTAAAAGTCTGAGTTAATTACGATGTTAAAAAGTTAAGGTATCTCAAACTTTAAAACAAATCCACATTTCTGGCTTCTCTTAGAAAACTAGAAACTCCAGCAATCCTCAGCCTACCTTGTCATGTGCTACTATGGGCGGGTTTGGAGAAGCTGCTGTCTCCGCAGGCTGCCTTGATCTCCTGATCCTCGTCCTTCTCCTCACTCCCCTTGTTGCCTGGCAACAGTGTTGGTGCTATTTATCCTCTCATAATTGGGCCTGCTTCACTATTCATTTAGTCTACCTGCCAGGCCAGGGAGGCGTTGAGCTGGAGACATACCTTGCTCTTTCTCAGTCAGGCCACAAAGATTTATTAAGGCTTGATGAGGACTGAGGTGGTGCTGTCTTTCTTTGGGAGATTTGCATTCTAAGGGATTTAAGAAAGGGCTTTCCCTAATCTTGTCTCTCTGCCCATGAAAAATCTCAGTAATTAGACAATTCTTTGCAATCTAGGCAAAGGCCGGATGGCTCGGATGGCCAAATTGCAGTTGGTGTTACCTCTAAACTGTTTCACAATTCAATCGATGTCTTTCCAACTCCACTGTTCCAACCCTTGTTTAAGCCCCCCATTACCTGTTTAGATTCTCATGAGACTAGGAAAAAGCATTAAAATAACTTTTGTCTTTATTTCCTTTAGATTATGTTTGTTTTTTAAGTAAACTATCAAATTTTAGAGGTATAAACTCACAATTGCTAAATATTTTCTCAAAGCTATTTGGAATTCCAGGGGCAAGAAGCCAAATTGTTAGGGTGAAAGAAAAGCAGGCCTAACTCCATTTTGTTGTAACTCTTATTCCTGAGAATCAGGAGGGAGGCAAAGCAGGCCTAACTCCACTCTATTGTTTTGTTACATTTTATTGCTTCAAAAACCTGGTTCCGCTTGCCTCCCTGCCCATTGCATGGTATTTTAAGTGAATGTGGTTAGAACTATTAGAATTACTAGTACGGTGCAGAAAGTCACTAACTGCCCTTGGGACAACAACCCTCCTGATTATGTTAAGTTGCTCTTCATACCGTCTTATATGATATTGAAATGTTAAAAGAAAAAGCTTGACTCCATTTTACTATTTACTCCCTTTTACCTTCAAAACTAGTTTCTCTTGTTTGCCCTCCCATTGTGTAACTGTCAATGCATTTGCTTGTGATTGTGGCCCTAGTGATTACAGCCTTTTATGATCCTGCCCTTAATGACCTGTAAGTTTCCCTCCCTGCATTTCCCCCCTGGGACGTTGTGGTTTTTATTTATTTTGTAAGAAAGAAAAATCACTAATCGCTTTTGTGACCATAGCATTGTCATAAAATGACTAACCGCCCTACCCTCATGATTCCCCCTACCCCTTTAACTGCTGTTTTTGCTTCTGTAATAATGCTTACTTGCCCCCCGGAAAAGTTTTGCCCTATAAAAACCAGAGCCACAGACAACTTGGGGCTGTTCTCAGAAACCCCGTGTTGGGACACTGAGACAGTCTCTTCAATAAAAGGACTCCTCTTTAAATTCGATTTGTCTGGTGGTGTGGTCTTTGAGAGACTCCTGGGCATAACAAAACTGTGGTGTAGAAGAGGAGGGGTGGGGGTTAGGCTGAGCTACAAGAGAATTGTCCGCTAATTACCGCATATACTCGAGTATAAGACGAGTTTTTGTGCCGAAAAACCCGAACTCGGCTTATACTTGGGTCATACAGGTCATTTGATTCGTTGCGCTTAGCTTAACAGGTAATCAAGCTAAATCACAAAGGTTAAAATCCTTCAAAACTGGATTCTTCCTGCTTGTCATCTGTATGTATAAACAGAGCTTCAGCTGTATCTGATGTGAGGGTATCAGCATTTAACCTACTGATTCCTCAATTATTGTAATTGTTTGGGTATATATTTTTATTTTTGAAATTTAC